>JAOEGS010000989.1:11299-95960 GCA_025447755.1 Corythornis vintsioides | reverse complement strand
TGAAAGCCTGGAGGTATGTTGAATGGCAGTAAAAACTTGACCAGAATTTCCAGGTGATTTTTTTTACTTCCTATGTCCATCATGGTAAAGAGGAGGGAAAAAAACTACTAAGGGGCTTCCTGGATGTACTCAATGATTTCAGACAGCATATGGTCCTATCTCCTTTGATAAATCTACTAATACAAATGTGATTGTACAACAGGTTGTGACATTTGCCATTAGCAACACCTGAAAGGTGGTCTCAGCTCCTGATGTGGAGTTAAGAAGAGGGAGGAGGAAGGAAACAAGAAGTTCTCAGTGGTTTTGTAAATAGGATTTTGATGAAGGGCTGAAATCGAAGACTGAATTTCCTGACTCCTGAGTGCAGGACAGTCCTTTTTTTGAAAGGGAAAACCAAAACAGAATGATGTTATATCCCAAAACCCACTATGTTTCTTCATCATCTACTAGAACAAATTTTGCTTTAAAATTACATTAGCATTCATTCAGAAAAGTACTATACAGTACCAAAAAAACCAAACCAATCCAAACCTCAAAACCCAGCCCACAAGACAACTACCAGAGAACTTTTCCCATGCTTATAAAATACAGAGACAAAATAAATTCAAAATAATCAACACAATCTCCTGGGCATCTCAGCTTTACAGTTCTGCAACATTTGATTAGATCAGTTTTTTCTCAAGTGTTACAAGGAAAACCAATTAGACATCAAAAGACTGCTGCTTGTCACATCAAATGTTCCCCTCATTGGAACAGCATGCCTTGTTCCCTAAGTATCTGTTGACTCAGAAGTCATCATGAACCACATTCTTAACTAATTACAGCAACTGCTACAAAATACTGATTACTATTAAGAATCAGTAAGTTAAACTAAACAGAGCAATTATCATGGCCCTCACTGCTCAGAGATGCCATTCCATCAAAAGCACATGGCACAGAGAAAAGTTCAAGCTTATAACATTATTCTGTCCTTAATCACTGCTCCTCTACTGCTACCCAGGAGCTAGGAGATGTGCTATTGGAACCACAACAGCCTTGCACTCTGCCAGCTGGTTCCTGCAAACCACACACATCTTCATCCCAATGCCAAGTGAAGGTTGCACAGAAACTGGTGGGTAGGGGCTGTGGACACAGTGCTGGCAATGCTGGTGTGTCAGCCAGTGAATGCAGTGCAAGATGATGCTCAGCAAGATGAATTATTGTGTGGTTTGTTTCATTTGTGGGATAATATCAAAAGATGCCTGGGCTTCAAATTGGTGGTCAAACCCTGCAGTAGCTGCTACAACTCATAGTGTGTCTGTATTTTTTACCTCTGTCTCTATGGCTGGATGGTCTTCTAATTGAAGGAAATTTAGTTGAAAAATCTATTTTCAGCATTGTTTTTAGCTGATGTCCACTGCTGGCAATATTGCAGCCAGGTAAGTTTAGGGTTTTTCTAAAAGAGGAAAAAAGATCAAAGTTGTTGATTGGGTTGTTGTTTTGGGTTGGTTTTTTTAATCTAAACATTAAATATCCAAGCATAGAGAGCAATATGCAATCTTGTTCAGATTCTCTGGAAATAGTAAACACTCAAAATAGCTGGTTAACCCACTTCTATTACATTTTAAATGATTTATCCAGTAAACTCCTTAAGATTTGGCCTCATTTTTTTTTAATTTCACTGTGATCAAAATGTAGGATGGCCAAGAAGTCAAAACTTTGATGATTTAGCAACTAGGTAGCAAAAGAAATCCTTTCAAAGCTATCAACCCGAGCTGAAAATAAAATTAGCTATAAATTCCCGTTTTAGACTGTGGTCAATTGAGGTCTAGACAAAACCCAATGTTTGTTCACTGCCTAGTCTCCAGTCTGCTCCAAGTTTGAAAAGGTAATTGAACTCAGGCTATAATTACTGGATTAGATACAGATGGGCCCTGTGCATTTCAGGGGAGGAAAGAACTGTTTGGATTCATTTTATGATTGCCTGTAAGGTCAAACTTTTCAAAATGTACTTTCATCTGTTCAATGGTTTCTCCAAGTCCCAGGGGGACATCTTCAATAACTGATGTTTTAAGCAATTTGAGTCTATCAGATGCAGGCTTTGAATGGAATATGCTGTCCATTCTCCAGGATTAGCAATGTGCATGTAGGTTAATTGCTACAACTCGGGCTGGTTTGCAAAACTAAGCTCTTGGAAAAAATTGAAAGTTTTACCCAACAACTGTTACGCATAAATATTCCTAGGATTATTTTGGTTTAGGGTACAGAATATTGTTGGAAAGACAAGCAAATAATAGAAATTAGAAGTGTCCTTACACTGAATCCCTCCCCATTTGTCAGAAGTTTTGAGAATGCTTAGGATCCAATAAAATAATCTATGAATAGTCTCTGAATTCAGCTCCCTTCTTACAAACAAAAAAAATATGAAACTTACTTTAAAACAAACAAAACTTTAAAAGCACCTGAGAACACATCTCTTTTAGTACAGTATTATTTGAGCCTTCATCCTCACTCTCACTCACAAGATAAAATGAGAAAACAAACAATGAGCATCAAACTTTCACTCTAATGATTTATTTTTTCCAAGGCTTTTCTTCAATGAAATCAACCATAACTCTGCAGCCTGTTTCAGGATGATCAGGATTTCATCTTGCTTAGTTAAAGGTTCAAATGCTCCACAAGGAACATCTATCTGCTCTCAGAGACTTTCAGAGCTACCATCGTAGCATTTAAAGCAGAAAACACACCATACAAACAGAAAGCAATAGAATAGTTCAGTTCTTAATCTTAGAAGAGATAAGAAATTTCATTCCATACAACTTCAGGAATTTATTTCAGTTTATTTCAGGAGTTTATTTCAGTTTATTTGCATTATTTTGCTTTTATAATTCCTGTGAGAAAGCATTTTTTACTAAAACATACATTTGTGTTTAATCAACAATATCTCACTAGCAACAGCCTCAGTCAAACAGTTCTCTGTAGGATCAGAGCCCTGGAGAGCTGTTCTGCCAGAGATTTAGTATTGAAGGACTGGTAAGAAGGACAACAGGCAATATGGCAGCACTATCTCTGTCTCCAAGTTATTTTAGGTAATTTCCATAAATAACATTTTATTCTGATTATTTTAAAGTCCTCCACATCCAGGATAAATCCAGAACCAAGAGCCACAAAGCCCCAGCAGAAATAGTAACAGTTATTTGTGTGCCTGCTGGGGCAGAAGATGGTGCCCATCATCCAACTGTGCAGAATTCCCACTACAACTTTCAAGACTCACTGAAAGAAGAAACTTCTTTCACTGTATTTTAAGAACTGATTAATCAAATGAGTATGTTCAAAACTGTTCCATCCATTCAATGTCTGCAAGCAAATGATGGGTTTCTGCCATAGTAGCTACTTTATAAATGTGAAAGCATCAATAACAGCCACATATAAACAAATAAAACTAAAAGTTCTTTTAAGTTAGCTTCTGGTTCTTGTTAGTGTCAAAAACAAGCACGCACATTTACACAAAAGCTAAAATCCATATAATATTTGCATTATTTCTTCCCATACCTCTAAAGGATGCTTTTAAAGGGATTTCTGTAAAACTAGAATAATATTCAGATTAGAATTTCCACAGGGTGCACATGCTTAATTCAGTAAAACAAGATTTAATCTTCATTTAAGAGTTATATAGAAAAGGCTTCTTTGCCTTCACTGCAAGCAAAAAGTTTCCTTCACAAAATACACATGCCTTATTTTCCACGCATATAAGTACAGTAAGTATTTCAAGTGTATTGTGTGAACCCACAAACCACTCTTGAAACTACAGCCATTTTAAAGACAGTAAGTTGTGCAGAAATGGTACCAGCCAGACCCCAGCAGTGTGCATTCTGTATGTCCTCACACACCCAAATCAATACAATGGAAGAAGCTGAGGTTACATTTTTTACCAACTAATTAACTCTTCAATATTTTTTCCCTTTTTTCTTCCCCTTCACATTTTGATTATCTGCAAGAAGTATTTTCCTGTATTTGGTAAACACTCCTTTACATCACATTCAAACACATGAAGAACAAGAGTTGACTGATAAATTTCACATCTATACTTTAATGCCTCCCACAGTGAGCCAAGAATCTTAAGAATTGGAAACGACATCATTAAGAGAAATAAAGGATATTATTTCAATAAGATAGTCTCCCATTATGCTTATCATTGTGCCTTTACACAAATCCTTAACAAACAAGGAAGGAGCCATCCTATTCATATATGTAAAACCGAGTAAGTTTAAATAATTCTACACTGCTGAACTCTGCAATCAAAGAGTACCTCACATTGTTAATGACTCCCTTCAGTATTTAAAAAAAAACAAAAAAAAACCCCTGTCTTTGAACATCCATTCACCCTCTGAAATCTGTGAGGAAGAATCAGAAATAAATCAGTTAAAAAGTGGTTGCTTATTTCATGGTGAGTAAAATCTGTGGAAAACAACTACATTAAGCACAGTGTGAAGTTTAATATGACAATTTTAATTTAGAAATACTTTAACACATTATTTCCTGGAAGCTTTCTTATTAAAAATGAAAGGCAGAACATTCAAACATTCACACAGTCTAAGGTCAGATTGATCAGAGTCAGGTCACTGGAGCAGCAGTCTGGGATTTGGAAAACCAGTATCCAGTTCTTTGCTTTGGTCCAGAGCCATATCCCATATGTACAAAGGAATTCCTGAGCCATCCCTATGCATTAGCTCCTGCTTGGATTGTTGAGTACCATACATATTTGGGAATACATGCACTTGACTCAGAGATTTCAAGTGATGTGGAATCCACCAGATCAAGGGTCAGCTGAATCACACCAAACGTGGACTTTTCCAGCACTCTATCTTATTTTTGCTCTTTTGTAAGATCCATGAACAAATCAGAGACTCTTAATTCTGAGCATGTCCCCTAACAAAACAGGATGAAAACATTTCTCACCACAAAGTAGATTTTTTAGACTTCAAACCATTTCTGCATCTCTTCTCTAACAAACAAAACCACCCACCACCATGCCCATCATTTCTGACAAATTCTGCCATCAGTACTGGACAAAGCACTGGCATTCCAGTGGTGCCACATGCTTTGCCTTTAATTGACAATTCCCTCCATCTTTCATTAAACTTACATCATTTACAAATTATTAACTCACTTTATTTTGGCATTCACTCCTCTGTACAGTATTTACTAGGAGGTGAAGAGGCCAAATGATGCCCTACCACATCCACAATCAGAATCAATAAGTGCCCTACTCACACATGCAAAAGTAATATCACACCCAAGAAACTCTCTCTCTCTATATATATATTTTTTTATTTTTTTTTTGAGCCTGCCTCAATTTAAGCCTAAAGGAACACTTTCCCTTGAATATCCCAGCAGAAACTACAGTATGCATCCCATTGTCCAGCTGGATAGCCCCAAAAAAACACAATATATAACAAAGCCAACTGAAGAAAGGAGAACTTTAAATTAATCAAAAATTTGTAGCTGTCACTTGGAAATGGGCAGGCAATAAGGTTCTGAAAGAAGAATATCCCAGGAACACACACATCTGTTTAGTATTACAAGCCAACTGTCAACATCCTAAGTGAAGTTTTAATTTAATATTTTTTCTTTCTTGATGTTTTACCTTTAGTCAATGCCTTGTGAGAGTATCACATTTCTATAAGAAACTGTTAAATATAAAGCAATGTTATTGTAGCATGTTTATAAAATCATAGTTCGAGAACTTTGTATTTTTCTAAAGCCTGACCACAACTTAATTATCTGCAGGACATTCCAAGCTCACAATTGCAAGCTCCAGTTCCCAAGCAATTTTAAACAATATCTACTGTACAGGACACACAGTATTGCAAATACCACAACATGGCAGTGTTTCCAAAAGTCAGCATTAGAGCCTTTAGACATGGTTTTTATTTGCAATAAATATTTGCTTCCCTACTAATCATTAAATGGTCTTCAAGACCATTACATGTTTGGCTTTCACATGGCAGTTTGCTAGCATCTTTCTTTTTAATATAAGTTAAATAGTTCTAGAAAAGGCAGATATTACATTTAACATGCCAGATGTTCAACAAAGTGTCATAAGAGTTAAGCAGGATGTTTCCCTGCAGCTCACACAACGTTTTGCTTCTTTACCAGGAAAAAAGTAAGATTAGAAGACAGAAAAAATTAAATAAATAAATGTTAAACTGGAGATAAGGAGGGGAGCAAAAATGAGACCATTAGCTCAGCCAACAACTCTCAAAGATGGAATTTCTTTCAGAAAAATAGTTTCTACGTTGTAAGAACATCCAACCACCTGCAAATAGGTAAGGAAAGAAAAAACAACCAACCAACCCCAAACCCCAAGATTACTTCTAGTCTTCTAAATGTAGTGATATTTTACTTTCACCTGTACTCAGTATTTGAAGGCCTTTTTTTTTTTCCTACATTAAAATAATTAAATGACCACATTTGAATTCTAATTAGAATATTACTCCCTATTAGACTTTTTAGTCAAACCAAGACCTCTTCTCATTTTCAACCACAGACCAACAAACCATTTCAGAGCTGCTGGGTGTCCTCACAGAACCTCCTCCAGCACTGACCTGAAACCCACTTCACACTGGTTATCCAACTAAGATAGGAGAGCTGGGAAACCCCAGTCAGCTGCATCTTGCACTGCAGGAATTAAATACTCAGTTTAGAATCAGTGATATCCACATTCAAAACCACTTAAATGTCAAAAAAAAAAAAAAAAAGGGGAATGTCCAGTGGGAAACATCAAGCAATCTATTATTAGTGGAAAAGCAAAGACTGAAAGGAAGTTGGATTCAATTTAACTGTATCTGGGTTTTGTTCTGTTTTTCAAATGTTGGATCAATACCTACAGAAATTGAATGGATTTAAATTTGAGCAGACACAGGACATCTGATTTGCTCAACACCCTCCACCAAAAAGGAAAGCAAAGTCAGAATAAAAGGGTAAAAAGGGACAATAAACCTCTCGATGTTGGCACCTGATCACTATAAACTGTCATTTTTTGCCAGGCAAAGCTTTCACACCACCCTGAAGTCAGGAAATGTATTTTCAATAAAGTATCCATAATTTAAATTTCTATGCAGTTACATCACCCTGCAATATCTTCAGTATTAAAGAACATTTTCTCTAAATTGCTGGAAACTATTCATGCCTCCAACTTTCACCCTCTAATTGCTTTCACTGCTGAAGCCATTGTACCAGCTTTTCATATCTGTCAGCATGAGAAATATTTTCAAGCACAGTGGCCTGAAGTATCAAAACCAGAGCATAGCTACATAACCTTTCACTGAAAAAATATATCCTTTTGTCCACTGTGAAACACACAAAAATTGACTCATTTCCAAAAATCACAAAGAATCAGAGCAGCAATAACCAATCTTGATGGTTAAAATGAGCCCTAATTAGCAAAAACACAGGCTGATCAGTGCTACTCGTTGAAAAACAAATATTTATAACCAATGTCTGTAAGAAGCTGCAAAAATCTCTGTGCTTTCAAACAGCTGTCCCTGAAATTAAGAGCATTTAAACTTTTTTTTTGCTGTGCAGCACCCTAAATGATGGTATCTCCCTATTTTATTAATATTTCAAGACACTTCAGACTTCAAAACAATTGACATGTGTGACAGGCAGCTCAGAAATTCTGTTTGCTGGTTTTCACAGAGAAGAAAACTCCTTAGTCCAACTCTGGATTTAGCAGAAGCTAACAACGGCAGTACTTAGCATAAGGTTCAAGAACACCCCTCTCTACCTCACCTAACCTAGCAGGCAGGATACATCCCACGGACAGCAAAGAGAACTGCAGGATGATGGGAGGAGCCATGGCAAGGTTCTTATCTGGGTTAGTAGCCACTGAACTTGTCCTGCTTTCAAAAATAGGAGGCTGAGGAGAATCAGAACCTTAAAGTTACCAACTGCCAGAGAAATCAGCTTTATTTTGGCCTCATTGCTAAGAAAAAAATCTAGAAAAATTAATCCAAATAGTTAAATCACAGCAATATTCTTGTGAGTCTAATTATTTCTCATTTCTGTCCTAAACAAGAGATCATATTTAAAAAAACAAAAACAACATAGAGCCCAAATCTTTTAGCAATGCCAGTATATTAAAGTACTCAAAATAATGAGCTGTTCTTACACCAAAATCTTTGATAAAAAACTCAAGAGAAACAGTAAAAAGCATAAATGCATCGATTAAATTCACTAACTGCCCCTAGCCCACCCTTCTTCAGATGTCATGCTAACCTGTGTTTGGGAAAAGGAGGCTAAAATTCAGCTTCCTGCCACTTTCATATACACTACAAACTCCCACAAATTTTATCTTATTTGTGGCAAGATGATAGAGTAAGAACTTGCAGGGGGTGTCAATTTAATGGATAACCACAGACAGGAAAGGGAAAGAGTTCTAGTGACCAGGTGCATGATGTAATAATTCTTCCAACAACTCTAAATCAGGAAAGAACCTCCCACAAGCAGCCTGGGATGAGGTGAGGTGAGGACAAAGTGTCTTCAAAATAGGAACTGCAGCCTCAGACACTTTTGGACTCCTCAGCCCCACATGAGGTCCAGTTAGTCCAAACAAAAGTCACAGGGGACTGAAGAAAGTTGTCTCCCAAGCCAACTTTGAACCCTGCTGTTCAATTGTATGCAGAAAGTAATTCCCATGGAGTGAAGAATGGACTTGAAACATGAAAGCACACCAATTTAACCATTCCTGACCACTTCCACTGGTTAGTATCAGCTACTTAACTGCAAGAGAAGCAGTTCCTGATGTGACCATGCAGTGATTGATGCCTCTGTTCTGCCATGGATTTGAATGAAAACCTTCTCAGATATGGCAGTTTGCAGGATTAAAACCCATTCAGGTCTGATCTAAACCTGGCAGGTAGATGTCCCATCCTATAAAAATTAAATATATCAAGCTGGTTATTTAATTCTTTTGGGTATTTGTCTTTTAAAAAGCTTAGTGTCACCAGAATGTATCAAATTATATCTGAACTTGACTCAGAACCAGCAGCATAACAATTACTGTCACACTCCAATACAATTATTAACTGGCATTTTTCTTTTCATACACCTGTAACTATTAGAATGGGGATAGTGCTACTCCCTGCATCTGCAGATGGGTACCAGCTACCCCTGAGGCTACTACATATTCACAAGAAGGCAGTGGAAAAGCCTGCAGACCTCCCAGTCTGCCAGCAAATCTTGTTTCTGATGATACTTAAATGGTATTGAGCATGAGGAATCCTTTGTTTGAAATCTAGATCTAACCAACTACTAATGTTTCTCAAACGTTGACTTGTAAACTCCTAGAAATTTTCCAGTGGGAGTGCAGACTTGTCTGTGCCTCTCAGTGCTGTGAACTGGTGTTGAACTGTAACCAGACCAGTACAGGGCTTCCCTGGCTGGATTCTGTTCTTGATGCCTCTTCAGACAACACTGAATAGTCTGAAAGGGATCAGCAAACATGCAGGGAAAACCACTCACTGCAATTGTGCTGTCATGCCATCCAAAGGGGTCCTGTGTGATCAGCTGGGGGACCAGCTCCTGGCTTGCACACTGAGTTTTTCAGGTTCTATTAATGCAGTGACAGTGGCAAAGATGAAGCCACGGTGAATACCATGTGCAAACACCCCTGCCTCTTTGTTTTCTCCCATGAAAATGCTGCAACATCATCCAGGAGACCCCATGCTTGGGACCAAGGACTTGCACGGATGGGCATGAAAATCTGGTTTACTCTGAGTATGTAACATTACAAATTATAACAATAATAATATCCATCAAGCAAAGAAACCACCATTAACATCTGTAAAACTAGAAAAGTACACTATGAAAGTCAGGTGGCTTTGTAATTAAAATGTTTTCTCTGAATTTATATTCAGTGTCATTCATTTTGGCTTTCACAAGAACTAGTTTTGTAGACAAATATCACGTGGGGATTTTTTCCTTCTCATTACATATTTGTAGAGAACAGCCAAATATCTTTCAATGTGAATACTGGCCTATCATACCAATTTTTTTTTGAAGAATCATTTAATCATCCTACAGAATCCATACACAGAAGTTATATGAGTAACAGATGTTGTAGCCTCATGAATCTGGCATCCTTATGTGTTCAACAGCTTCAAACACAGACATTTGATCATTCTGAAATTTTGCATTTAAAGACTTAGAAACATTTAACCTTTCAAATTTTCCATTCTCAAGGATATGTTTTCAGATCTATCTGGTATTGCTTTTGAAGAATTTATGCTCCAGCACTTCTTTTTCTAGCTTCTCACCAAACCTTAAAGAAGCAGAGAGTGTCCCAAGCAAACACATCATCTCATTCATAGCTGCAATCAAGGCCACCAGGAAATTCTGCCTGATCATTAGTTTACCTTTCTTTCTGTTAATAAACTATATCAGCTCTGATTCCATTTCTTCAACATAGATTGAACACTCAGCAGGGATAAAAAGCTCTCATGCCTTCCATATTTCCAAATAACTAAGAAAGAAGCATATTTGACAGATGATATTTCAAATAGCTTAGACTTGCCACACAAAAAAAAAAAAAAGGTAACAGGAATTGTTTAAATACTCAGATTTCCTAAGATGATCCTAAAATAGAAGTCCAAGTGTCAAATAGTTCCCAAGACTGGCAATCCCTTAAAATATCCAATACTGCCTGTTTAAGACCATGGTAAAGCTGTGAACAAGTGTGACAAACTGGGCCTGTGTTGTATCTGAACTGTTTCTACCTGACACTGAGCACTTACTTCAAGCCCAAATATTTTTCACTTAGCATGTTCATTTCAAAGCTGCTCTCATACCAACATATGTCAATGTATTTAAGAAGGTGGAAGAGAAAGGAGAAGGAACCTGTGAGAGAATCAATCTGCAGACACCAATGTCAGTGAAGGAGGGGAAGCAGGTGCTCCAGAGATTCCTCTGCAGCCCAGGATGAAGATCATGGTGAGGCAGGCTGTCCCCTGCTGCTCATGGAGGCCACAGTGGAGCAGGTACCCACCTGCAGTCCATGGAGGATCCCATCCCACAGGAATGCAGCTCAGAGGAAGCCGTGACACCGTGGGAAGCCTGTGCTGAGAAAGGCTCCTGACAGGACCTGGGTGGGGGATTCTGACCAGTATCTTCCACAAGTTTTAAAGACAACACTGGTTATTGTTTGATATGTTCCTCAGACCACACAAAAGAATTCAGTGGCTTTTAGAGAGGTTTTTACAAACAGAACTATGCTGAGGAATTAATGCAACTATCAAACATTACTTCTGCAAGCTAAGCTGCATAGTCTTGACAGAAGCAGCTAAATTTCTTATTGTGAGGCTACAAGTATTTGAAAGAGGTTCTGACATCACACTTTTTTCCCCCACCCTGTACTCAGTAGGGAGAAAAATAACCTGCAACAAATCTGTTTTTATGGCATAACTGTGCCTGAGGACCATGATTAATACTGGTCAGACTTCAGCTCTGCAATTGCTCAGCTTCTCAGTGCTCATCTTGACAAGTCTTAACAACGTTCCGATTCCCTTTGTCCGTGTCATTTGCACAGAACCGGCGCTTTACAGCCACATGGGTGACCGTGAAACCAACGAAACCGAAGACGGCGCCTACGGTGCAACGTCTACACAGCTCACATGAGCAGCAGCGCCCACAGCGTTCTCCTACGTGGCAGCCGGCAGGGAAATACTCGTGTGAATGCACCCAGGGCCGCGCTGCAGAGCGAAGGGAACTCGGCTCTGCCCGCCCAGAAGCGCCAGACCTCGCAGGCCGGGGCCGCTGCCAGCAGAGCCCCCAGGGAGCCCCTACCGCGAACCGGGCCCCTCCGCGGGGAACGCGGGCGACAGGCGGGCCCGGAGCCCTCCAAAGCCGCCACATCAGCCTCCAGGCTCCGGCTCTCACGCTGCTCTCCCGCCCTCCCAGACCACATCCCTATGGGAAAGCGCTGGCCCGGGCTTGTTTGCGGGCGACTGCGGGGCCCGCTCGCTCGGCCCGAACCCCCGGGGAGAGCTGGACGCGGCGGCCCGCTCCGTGGCGGGGGTGAAGGGGGTTGGCTGCCCGCGGCGGCGCCCAGACGGAGCCGCTGACTGGGCGCCGTCAAGCGCAGGCCTCCGGCGCGGCCGCTTGTCGCTCGTTCCCCAGCCCCGGGCGCGCCCGCCGCCGCACTCACCACTTCCCGGGCACGGCTGGTGAAGTCGCTCTTGGAGCGGGCGGCGCTCCGCTTCAGCAGCTCGTCCCTGGCGCCGTCCCCCGCCGCCACCCCCAGCACCTTGTTGCGGGTCTTCACCGTCTTCACGCTGGCCTTGAAGAGCAGGGTGATGTCCACGGCCATGGCGGCTCCCGCTCGGCCGGGGCCGGTGCCTCTGCGCACCCCTCCCCGCGCAACGCGGCCCCGAGCGGCGCGTTCCGCCTCGCCGAGGCTGCGGGGCAGGCTGCGAACCCTCGCCGGCTTTTCCGCGCTCCCCGCGGAGCCGATGTCCGCCGGCGGAGTTGGACTCGGGCGGGTGTGCGAGGCCGAGCAAGGGTAGCTTCGAGCTGGAGAGAAGCGTTTGTGTTCTGCCTTCGCAGCTCGTCCCCACGCCAGCTGGAACCAGCGCTCGCCGGCTGCGTGCGGCGCCTCCGCACCTGGCCGCTGCCTCCTCCCGGCCCCCGGCAACCGCAAGGAGTTCCATTCCAACAAGTAAAAAATTAAATTCCAACAAGTTAAAAGTTCAATTCCAACAAAGCGCCGGTGTCCAGCCCCCCCCCCCCCCAGCCCGCCGTGGCGTCGCGGCAGGTGTCGGCAGGTGGAGCTGTTACACCCGCCTCCCGACCTGGAGTAACAAGGTTATTCCAAGCTAAGAAATATAGTCATGGAATGACAGGTTATTTGGAGTGAACGCAGTAGCGCTGGGGCCTGGGGCAGGCGCTGTAGGGAGATTCCCCTGGGAAATGGTCTGATGTGTGTGTGTGTCCTGATGAGTTACCCCGAGCTGTGCAGCTGGAGGAACCTTGCTACTCCTGGAAGGTATAGGGAGGATTTCATCTCCACAGGGGAGCTGAGCTCTGAGCTCCTCCAGCTGCCGGACAGGGTCACGCTGGCACCTGGAAGTTGCCAGTCCCAACACAGAGATACTTGTAACCTGCCTGATTGTGAAGAAGACACTCACAGAATCACAAATGTCAGGGGTTGGAAGGGACCTAGAAGATCATCTAGTCCAACCCCCTGCCAGAGCAGGAACACCTGGGTCAGGTCACCCAGGAACAGATCCAGGTGGGGCTGGAATGTCTCCAGAGCAGGAGACTCCACAACCTCCCTGGGCAGCCCCTTCCAGGCTCTGGCACCCTCACTGGGAAAAAGTTTTTCCTTGTGTTTCCCCTAAACCTCTTGTGCTCCAACTTTCTCCCGTTGCCTCTTGTCCTGTCATTAAATGACTTGCTGAAAGAACCTTTGCTAGTTATACACTAGTTATGTGAAACTGCATGGCACAGGGAGAAAACTTCTGACCAAATGACCAGTGTTCTTATGTATTTATATATATATATGTGTGTGTATTTATATATATACATATCTGTGTATCCATATGTACATATGTATATATATATATGTATATGTGCCATACAATGCTCTAGGACCCAGCAGATGTAATGTAGTTTTTAAGTGTGTTCTCACTGGCCAGAAGCATTTCCCTGAGACAGTCTCCAGAGAACACAGTTTCCAAATCCTGCCTCTCCACAGCAGGCTGGAATATCACCAACCACAACCATTTCTCCTACCTGCTCCAGAGTATCAGGCTTTCTTTCCCTGGTGATTACAACTCTGCTTTCAGTTTAACTCTCATAAGTTCAGCCCTAGCTATAGATGGACAGTTCCCTCGGAGTTATCTTGTGATTAGTGTTCATTCATACGTTGTTATTATTGTTCTATTTTACATTGTGTTTTTACTGTGGTATAGATATGTAATTCAAATTACAGGAATAAACTGTTTTAAGTCCCTGTCCTCGGTGCTGGATTTACCATGAAAGGTATGTAAAAAGTGGACAGTGAAGGCAATGATTAAACTTTTCATTCCAAAAATGCCAGCAGTATTTTCCTGAACCTCAAGCCAAATGCCTTTTCTCTTTCAAGATTAATAAATTCAGGATAAAGATACTTGAGCAATGGTGATTTAAAAAAAAAGCTGTGTGCAGTTTACACACAGTAAATCAGATACTTGCAGGTGTGTTTCCTAAAATTGTTTACTTTCTTTCACATTACAAAAAACAAAGTAAGTGCACTTGGTAAAACTCCAGGAATGACTTGATCACAGTGACATGCTCAGTCTGGAACTCCCTGAAGACCCTTCTGAGCCACGTTCACCAATGCTACGTGTGAGGGTAGTTTTCATTTGCTGTGGTTCTGCCACCCTCAGTAACTAACACCTCGTTGCACAAACATGTTATATCAGTAACTTGCCAATAGAAACAGAAAATTCACAGCTTAGCCCATGGCAGTCTGCTCCTGAAAATGCAGGTGATGGAATTAACCTCTGGTTTTGTGTGTATTCAGCTATACAGCTCATTTCAACATTAAATGAAGTTAACAATTACATTCTATTGAAGCTGGCATTGTATAGAAATCCATGAATTTTTGCCATTAGAGTGCTGCTTATTTACATTTAAACTGTAGAAATATGGAAGTTATTTTGAATTTCACCTACCCTTCCTGCGTTTAGAAAAAGCAACGTTGGTGCCTATGTGATGTTATAGTTTACTCATTTTCTAATGAAATGTACTTAAAAATAACTGGAACACTCTATATGTTTTTGGATTAGAAAAGAAACTGCAGTTCATTAAAGCAAAGTCAATTTTAGCAGACATACTATGCAAAGATTTATCCACATACTGAACCACTGTGAATACTCCCACTGAGGCCAACAGAACCACACGTGGCACATGCAGTTAAGTGCATAACCCTTTTACTGGACCAGGACCTTAACTGAAAATTCCTTGGAAACAAGATTGTTTCTTTATTTATACTTTTACTTATTTATTTATGCTTTATATATGTGACCTGTAGTTACTAAAAACCACCCCAAAACAGTAATTGTAATATTACACAAACCAATTTTGAACCTCAGCAGTTTTAAAACTTCTATTCGGGCACAAGGAAATAAACAGAGACACATTTTAAAAGAAACACAGGATTAAAATTCCATATGGCTGATGTCATCAGTCAGAAATGGCCTGAACAGTTTATCTGGCAAGGGAAAAAGTGAAAGTACCTTTTCAATGTGAAAAGAAGGTTGCTGAAATAGTCTAACTCACTCGGTATATAATACCCAGGGCCTCTGCTGCAAAGATAAATAGATAGCTTTGAAGATTATAACTGCCTTAAAATCATTTGCTAAGAAGTGGTGCCCAGAGCTTTTATTTGAACTTGATCCTGGCTTCATGTAAACAGTAACTGCATCTACTCAGCAGATACTTGCACTTCCACGGCCACCTTGTTCTGAAGGTTTCAAGCTTAACTTTGGAGCAGATGGGTTTCAATAGCACATGCTGGAGCTTCCTCTGATTGCTAAAAACACTCACCTTGAAACTGAAGATTTTAAGGGTGGAATAAAATTCCCAAACACATACAAAGGGCTACAGTCCCACCACGAGCAATGAAGGGAAATCCGTGTGAACACGTGCACCGTGCACTGATCCTGCCTCTGGAAGAGGAGGAGTTGGGAGTCTGCAAAAACAACAGCAGTTTTGTGTGCAGTGTGGGGACAGCAGGCTGACCAGCAGGTCTTGGTGCACCTGCTTAACAGATGTGTCCAGGGAAATGTCCAGGGCAAATCTGCCAGTAAAAAGGAGTCAGTGTTTCCCTGTAGTTATCAGTCAATGTGCCCATAGCCTGTGGGGTTCATCTCCACCCAGGCAGGTTAACTCCTCAAACTGTAATTTCTTTCTGTGTGAGAGGTAAAGAAACTGAACGTCTCCCCTTCCAGTGCACTCCAGCTACAAAGGTCCTCATTTGACACAGACAACAGAAAACTACATGTGGTCCATTTTATGTATGTTCTCTGGCATAAAACAACTTGCTTTATACAATGGCAGTGTTGCAAACTGAGCAAAATATCCAAAGGAAGGCAGTTTGCTTACAGTGACTGTTTGTAATCAAGACTAATCAGAAGTATTTGATGTATTTGGTGACTGTTCACACTTTTAAACCAGTAGCATGAATGCTTATTGGCTCCAGCTCCAAGTAAATACAACTTTGTGGATGTGTAAAGAAATTTTCTTTGGTGTTTAAAAGTAGGACTAGGAGACAATATAATGTGAGCAAAGGAGGTGTGGCCACTGTGTGCAATGGAGCGATGTTTTGTGAGAAGAATGGATATGACCTGCATAGCTGCAACTTGTACTGTCTGTGGCATTACAAAAATACTTGAGGATATACACAGACCACTTCTGTGTTTCCTATCCAAGAATCCCACATGTCTCTGATGCTAAAACTGCAACATTTGCAGACTTGCACATTCTATAGTTTAACACACTGCTATCTGAAGAGTTTCTTCATTGGACAAATTATGGCAGTCAGGAGAATGGGAAATTAGGAATGAGAAAAGAACTATGGTGAACCTAAAGAAAAATGAAAAGTATAAGAAGACATACAGATAAGGTCTGTAGAAATGCAAATCTCACAACACATTCAAGCTGGGAGCAAAATGTAAAGAAAAAAAAAGAGCTTGTAAAACAAATAGGGGACTGGAAAGTCTTACAGCAGGGCACAGACACCACCATGTAGCTGAATTTTAAGAACTGTGAAAATATAAGTGGCAGTAATCCAATTGACACAAAGTGAGCCCTTTGAACACTCTAAATGACACTGGCAGAAGTTAAGAGGCACCTTTGGTTAAGCACAGGAATGTCCAGGTGTTTTGGGTAGAGCTTGGTTTAATGTCTAGAACATTTGCAATGTAGTTTGCTGCCCACAAGATTCCTTGAATAGATGAACCTTTATAAGTTGAGCAGCAGCCAACACAAAGGAATCTAAATCCAGAGTTCTTAAGTATAATCTGAGTAGTGAATAGAATGAATATCTCTACAACTGTATACAAAACTGTCAGCTTATGGGGCCTTAGAAATGGGATACACTGAGAACAAACCATACCCTGCCCACCCTATAGGATGCAAGAGGACTGGCTTGAAAATATATATGCAATAAATATTGGGGGGGGGGGGATGCACACACTGTCTCACAGGCTCTGTGTTACTGGCACTAAGCAGAGCTAAAAATGTATGCCAGAGATTCTTTAGAAATTCCCCAAGAAAAATAATGTTGATATACACACTGTGAAAAGAGCAGGAAAGAGGTTGAAGAGAAACACTTCTCAGGAACCATCCTACTGTGAAGGCTGAAGAGCAGAGCAGCAGCTACCCATAATGTAGTCCAGATTAAATTTATTACTGAAGATTCATGGGTTTAGGAGTGAAACCAATCCAGCCACTCTAAAATTCCAACCCCTTAATAGAATGGAGAAGAAAAATAATCAGGTTTAAACTATTTAGATGAACTTCAGTGATGGAACACAGTACAGAGCATACTAATATCTTGCATTAAGAAGGAATTGTATTTAAATCTAATCTTCCATTGATTCCACATTAGCATCTTGCAGAAGTTATGGTGGGGTGGCCCTTACAAGAGGATATGTATCATAGAAATGCAAAAAATAAAGAAAAACTAAAATATAAAAATACCCTATTTAAAGGATTATTTTAAGGAAAGGAGAGAAGATGAGAGGAGAGGATGGGAAAAGCAAAGAGCTTCTCTGAAGTTATTTACAGATAATCATACGAGAAAGGGAATTGTGAAATATGGACTATTTTAATTCATATTTCTCACAAGAAACTAAAATTTTGGTGTGTACATAACAAACTATGGTGGTTGGATGGTCATTGAATTTATGCTGATATGAGTGGTTTAAAAGAGGAAAATGAAACAGGGTTTTTAGTTTTGTTTCACTTGATAACAGCAACAACCATCTGATATGTCAGAGAATCAACATCTTTCTTAATGCCTGAGTGTTAATCACATTTATGGGATCAGAAACAACAATAAGTCAAAGCAAAGCAGTTTCTGTTGGGATTTGAATCAGGCCCAGCATACATCACTAGAGAGCCTACAAAGTCCTTGCCAAAGCCGTGAAGGACTGGAGGAATTCCATAGCTCTGTTCTGAGGTTAGGCAATGGCTCGTTATCTGCAGAATATCATGCAGATTAGCAGTACAGTGGCTTGTTGTAGTGGCTTTCACAATAAATAAAACACCAGTAAGGCACCAAATTAATTGACATGGCAGTACTCAAGATTATCTTTACTTTTATTGCTTATGACTTTAAGTTTATGTATGTTCTCACAATACTTGCCTAGGTTTTTACAGCAAAACTCCCTGAAATTTTTGATGGCCTAGTAGCACAAAACATTAGTGGGTACAGGGGAAGGGATAGGAACAAACATCTTGGGGAAAAAAGGGTAGAAAGGGACTGCAATAGCTCCAGTTTATTTTGGTTTATTCTATTAGTGAGTAGACCCAAAAACCAAACCAGCAGAAATAAACTAGGCAGACTAGCTCTTCTAGAGATTAATTTTATTATCATTTACACTAGCTCAGTCTAGGAATTCCACAAAGCCACTGGCAGAGCCGTAGCAAATCTAGTGTCTGACTCTATTCTTGCTTATCTTGGTAGAAGCAGGATTTAAACTGGATGTAAATGGGTGTCAGTGCTCATACAGGATGATTACAGCCTGCAGAGCAGCACTGTATAGAGATCCCTGAGCTGGCTCCACTCAGGCTAGCATGGCCACACTGCACTGGATTCAGTGCCCTGAATGCTTTCTGCCAGGGTGTAACCATATCCCCTTGGCTTTTCAGTTTAGTCGTGTACAAAGGCATTATTATTGCTAAACAGAATGTACCTCACCTGATAGGGTCTTGGAGCCAACTTGTTCTTTTCATGTTGATGTCTGAGAGTCATCGTCTGGGCTTTCCTGGGCATCTGCTTTTCCAACTGATGGATCTCTGACTTAGAGAAGGAATTCTTCTTGGTAGTCCCTCAGGGGAAAAGAAGGAGAGAATTGATACTCTTTAAATAATCTCAGAACTGGTACACAATCTCAACTCATTTTCTAGCCACCTATACAGCCAATGGTCCCTCTGGCCATGTGCCAACCAGCCTAAGGGACATCAGTGGTGGGTTAGGGGCATCCCCTTCTTGCAGTGCCTACTTTCACCAAAACTAGACTTTCAGATTTAACTGGGCATCTAGTTTCGAGGCAGATGATTTTAGGCTAGATTAATGCAATTGTTATTATTGTAGTACTTCCTAGGATAAAAAAAAATTGAATATATCAAAATGAAATGATTCAATACTTCCTTAGGAACACTGGAGGGAGCTCACAGAAAGAGACAGGAAAAAAGGAGAGAAGGTGGCAAGAAAGAGTTCCAGTTATGTGAAAAGTTGCATAAATATTTACAGCTCTAGTTTGCATTTCATTTCAATTGATGTACAAATGTAGGAAAGAGGTTTTTTTTGTTTATATTAAATGCTGGTAATTATATATTTTATTGTTTTTATTTGTATCCTGGCATCATTGTAACTTTCTATTTTGAACATGAATACTTAGAAAACATACATAACAGGCCTTTTCTTTTTCATTTAAATTGATGTTTATTTGAGTTCTCTTGTTTCTGTTCATTTGGCTTCATGCTTTGCAGTCTGATATTTAATCTAAAATGAGGGAGAGGGACTTTGGCAAACTGTAGTTATACGTCCCCTAGGAAAATACCATCATCTTCAGTGAACACAATATAATGAGGAGGTGTCCTATTACATAATTGAGGAGGCATTGTCTTTTATATGCATTCTGGTTCACTTTTCACACTAAATTAATCTTAATAAGCATCTGCTTTGAGTAAAGAGACTTTTGTGATATTTCAACCATGACCTCTCTGGAAGTCCAAATGATTTCACTTTGCATTTCAGACTGGAATATTCTTTTGAAACATTTCTCTTTACTATAGGATAATCAGTGTGTTAACATGAGCTGATTAATCCCACCAGTCTAACAGTGATACCGTGGCTCTTGTGCCCTTTCCCCCTATATCCTCATGGCTGCAACATCACTGGCTTCTTAAATGAATTCAGGGCAATCCTACAGATTGTATTATACAGGAGGTCAAACTTGATGATCACAGTGGTCCCCCCGGCGTATAATCTATGAATCTGTAACTCAAACTGGAAGAAATACAAGTAACTGTGCAACAGCAGGAACTGAAGAAATAAAACTAGCTGCTTTTAAGATGAAGCTTGATATATTTATGAAAAAGTTATGATCTTGTTGCCTGTGATAGCTGGAGCATGGGCTTGGTGGCCCTGCAGTCAATTCCATATCTGTTTTACTATGTTTCAATTGTACATCAGCTTGTTCTCATGTTTAATATTTATTTTTAAACATTTTTGATACAGTTACTAGGATAACAAATTAAAGATAGATTTTAGCTTTTTAAAGAAAGCCTCTCTTTCATTTCAGATGACAGACTGAATTGAGGCCTATGAATAATGCTTGTGTTGACCTGCCAGAATATGCCTTAGCAGTGATGAATTCTCAAATACCCAGGCTGAGCTTATTCATTCTGAAGTCAATGGGAGGAAAGGCAATACAGCCCAGTGCTGAATAAGGCTGAATTTTAACATAACAGTGATCATATAGCATTTGCTTCATTTTGTGAGTGTGACTTTTGTTATATAGTTTATTTGCTTAAAATTATGCTGCCATATGACATGTGATAAAGAAAATGTTAAAAATTTGCTGCAGAGTTCCACGGTTTCAGTTCTCTCCTGCCCTAGTAATTTGTAAAAGCTGACAGGGTTCTAGCTCAGGCAAGAGCTGGATTGGATGAATATGGGAAAAGGAGACATTTCCAAGAAAAGTAAGAAGAGTGCTTGGTAATCTATTTAGTAACACACTGAGGAGCTGGATCAATTAAAATAATTGGTAAAATTTACACTGGCTCAGAGAGAATAAATACAGAGCTACCCATTTTAAAAGCAAGCTTTGTATCTGATGAAACATATCTGAGATGATACAAAAGGAGATTCCCATTCCTGGTTTTCACTACCAGTTTCATGGCACTTTTCAATAGGATTGAGAGCAGGAAAAGGGTTGCAGGCCATCATGTCTTGGCCAGGTTTCATCTCCAGTAACTATTTTTAACCACTTTAATTTCTTCCCGTGTTTTCTGTTATTTACAGTGTTGCTAGGTTTTACTATCCCTGCTGTGTTTCCCTCCAGTTGTACTTGCCTTCCACTGGCAGGTGAGTTGCTCCTGGTTTACTTTGCTGCCTTGTGGAAAGGTTTACAGAATTTTGTTGGTATTTATGAAACACTCAGAGCTACTTTTTTGAAAAAGAGCTTGAAGATGCTGGCTTAAACTCATAATCACTGTAAAGCTCAACATATAAAGCAGAAGCTTCAAGCAAAAGCAAATTTAGTTTACATTCTTTTCTAAGATTTCCATTATTTTCCTCTTCTGTTCTCTCACCCTGACGTGAAGTCAAAGTATTTCTTTGGCTAAAGGTTAATATTTATTGTATTGTTTGCGTTTTTGTTTTGGTCTGCTTATTGGCAAATAATCAGATTGCTCACATGGTCCAAGAAGCAAATGCACAGACACGGGGTGCTGGTCCATTGTCTCTTAGAGTAATGGAAGTTCAGGCTGGTGCTGAAAGACCCGTCCTGCCTGTTGGCGGCCCTGGCAGCCTATGCCCATGTGCTGTCATTACCACTTGTGTGGCTGCCCAGTCAACCAGATCACCTTGCATTTTCTGTAGGCTTATATTTCCATCAGACTGGCTTGCTGATGACCATGAGTGCCAGCATATTTAATGCACTGGGAGTGCATAACCAGAGGCAGCTGGGAGTTTAGGATTCCCTTTTCCAGCAATGACCTTGTTCAAAAGTGATGGAGAAACCACACCTGTAATTTTTAAAGATCACTTAGTGATAGTGCCTCTATTTCTAGGCTTCTAATTTAAGATATTTTTAGAATATGTGCTATTCAAAATCCTTTGATAACCAGACCCTTTTCAAACATTCAAAATGAGCTCTTCTGAAAAAATAATTTCTGAAAATCATGGCTGTAATTCTCTTTCTTAGGCTTTTAATTCTAGGGAAAACTTTCAAGTGTTCATTATTTACTTGTTACCTGCCCTGAGTGGTCAGATGGGATTACTGATATTAATTATAGCAGAGAGTTTGAAGATATAGCTTT
Source organism: Corythornis vintsioides (assembly GCA_025447755.1). NCBI lineage: Eukaryota > Metazoa > Chordata > Aves > Coraciiformes > Alcedinidae > Corythornis > Corythornis vintsioides. The sequence continues at coordinate 73,664 of JAOEGS010000989.1, read as the reverse complement.
CCATATGAACATACAGTAAGTGTTATTAGAAATCACATATTAGAGAACACTACCTCAAAACAAGAAGTCCAGTACAATCAGATAGCCCTAAAACCTTTCCACTGTCCTTTTCCATCTTTTCTGTCCCTTCCTATCCTAAGGACTGCACTCTACTGGCATGACAGGAATCAAGTCAGATGTAAAGCTGGAAAAAAAGATGTACATATGTTTGGTTTTATCTGAAACAGGCCTCTGTCTGTAATTTTAAAAAGTATAATTAAGTAAAAACAGTAATAATCTTCTTTTTCATTTCGAAGGCGTAGTTTGCTTTTTTTTTTTTTTTTTTTTTTTACAATTTCTGTTTCTCATTTGGTTTATCACAATAATTCCTTATTTGCACAACAGGTTTTACATGAAAAACAGTTGACTACAAAATATTAACACCTCTAACATCTTCATATCAAAACAGTGTCAAATCCCAAACCCACTTTTCTCTCCCTGAGTTCCAGTGAATCACTGAAAACTGGTGCTAGGAAAGTGAACACAGATTTTATCATTTGTTCCCAAAATAGTTTTTGTTACATCCAAATTGCTAAACATGTTAACCTGTCCATTTATACACAATAATTTCATGTTTTTACATAATTCATTTATGCTTTGAAATTAAATTGGTGTCATCTTTCAGATGCTCAGTCTTCGTGTGAGATGATAGTGAAACCATGTCCACAGTCAGCTTTTGTCAAAATTTAGCTAAATTGGTGAAGGATTGTGAAACAAAAACAACCCTTTTATACTGAGACACAAACATGATCATAATCTATTTCTTCATACTTCACTGAAATTATGACAGTTTAACTGTTTTGAAAATAAAATGTCTTTATGATAATATAACCGAATCCAGACTAAGGGATTGTAACAATTTAATTTGTCTTTTTGTTTGTTTGTTGTTATTTTGTTGTTTTGTTTTGTTTTAATTATTGATTCACCCGAACTGTTGGGTGCAATAACTGAGTGTAGATCAGGCCTCAGATCATGCTCTTATTAGCAAACCAAACACTGGTTTTGTTTTTGTTGCTGACGTTGTTTGTTTTCATTGCTGTCTGAATGAGCCTTTTATGGTCTCTGACTTTGCCTGGCTGGCTGCACCCGATTGTATTTAATTACATTTACTCGGTAGTTTTAGCCGGGATGCTCGGCTATTACCTATCAAGTCCGATCACTATTATTTAAATCCAATGACTCAGAATCGAAGAATTTATCTTTTTACGCGGTTATTGCCTAAACATCCAGCATAAACATGCAGAGATCTGGAGGACTTGTTCTGACTGTGCTGATTAAAGGCAAAGAGCAAGATGGATGGAGTCAGTTGTGATCAGCAGGCTACAGCGTCCTGCTGTGCTCCAGTCTCTGCCATTGTGCTGGGCTCTGGGTACCAGACTTGCCATGGTCCTCTCAGGTCTAAAAGGAAAGCGGGCTTTGTTTGCTTGTAAGCATCTGCAAACTGTTCTGACACATGATCTACCCTCTCAGCAAGGCCACTCATTAGGCTGATTATCACTTCAAAGTTTGTATTATCATCCATCTCTAAAGGCAATTAGGAATGGGTGGCTTTGAGTATCAGACACTGGGTGACACTAAGTGACTCATCTTTATTGATTCTTTTGTGAGCAGAGACAGTGATTGAGATGATAGGATTGCAGCCTACCTGCCCCTTTGACTGGTAAATACTGAAGAAAAACGGTGTGTAATTAACTGACAGTTAATATAGGTTCTGTTTAGTGTTCAGAAAGCACAATAGTGGAAGCTGCCCAAAAGGAACAAAGTAATGAAACTCCTTTGACAAGTTAAACTCTAAAGCCAACTGTGTAATTATCTGACAGTTAAAGGGGGGAGGGGAGGACTTGGTTTAGTATTTATGAGACCAAAGGAATTCCTGCGCCTGAACAATGGGGACAGTTACTGACAATAATCATAACAGCTACACAAAATATTTGTTTGTGCAAGTCTGGCTTTCAAGTGGCTAACGATGGATTTCGGGGTCAGGGGAGACCCGGTGCAGCTCGGAGCCGCGGCGAACTCGGGTCGGGGGCCTCATGCGGGGCCGTATCCCCAGCCGTGTCCGCGGCTCTAAACCGGAGGAACGGAGCTGCCGCTGGAAAGGCTGGAATGGAAGGGCTGCAGGATCCTCCGCACCAATAAATGCTCTGGCACAACCCAATCCGCCCTGGCTAATGTTCATATGTAGCGTGTCCTGCTAAGTTCCTTCGTTTTGCCAACACGTTTAGAAACGTTCCCTTCATGTAGTGACACAAGACACAAGCATTCTGCTAGAGCAGGCCTGTCACCACCAATGCACACTTACTGGTGTAAAGAGCATTCACCCCATACACGCTACCCACTTGCAATATTCCCGGCAGGAATAGCCTGCCCAGCAGCGTTTTGAAATATTAGGATCATGTTAAACGCTGAATTAAAAATCAAATACATCTTAGAATATGAATCACACTAGTTTGGAAAAGGATGTACTTGGTCATTTTCTCCTAGAAGGTGCCAAGGATACAGCCACTGACTTTTAAAGTTCACAAAGACAGAGTTTTAGTACTGAAATGAGCCTTCTGGTAGGTACTGGTCTGAAAGAGATGATCAGGGTATGCTCTTGGAAATGTCAAGCTACTAACTAACATCATCGAGTTTCAGAGGAGGTCCTTTCAGAATCTTTAGGGTGGCATCATGTGGGCTGAGGGCTGTTTAATATTACTTGTGATTTTGTTACCCTGGGAGTGTGGGGGCTTCTGTTTTAATTTTGTGGCAGTAACTAGTGCTTTAAGTTCCTTTGTGAACTGAGCATCTCAAAGCGTATGGCAGACTAAATAAGCCTAAAAATATCTCCATGAGACTGGCAAAAAAAAAAAGGAAGCACATCAGCCCTGCACATTTTAATATGTATATGCATACACAGCATATAAATGCAGACGAGGTAGCTTGTTGAAAGAACACTGCTGTGTGTTTTCCTTTCCTCGTCTCTTCTGTTGACTTTCCATTGAGCTTTTCCATTCAACAGAGAAAGGCTCTGGGACACATTGAAATAATGGGTAGGACTTTTCATTTTGAGATGATATAAATAAATTCCCTACTTTTTGTTGTATGTGCTCACAACAGAGGTTAAAAAATGATCTGTGGAGTTTGATGGTTCATTGAAGGTCCAAGCAAGGAATATAGGGTGATGTAAGGAGCTGTGAGTTTAGGCAGGGGGTGGAAGGAAACTCAATGGAGGAAGGGATTCAGTTATATGGGGTGGTTGAATCATCATCTAAAAGGAAATACTGACAAAGTAGAAGAACTACAGAAAAGATCTGTAAAGATCTATGTGAAAGACTAAAAATCCTAATCTATTTAATTTACCTTAAAAAAGCTCAAAACCATTCAAAACCATCCATTTAGTTGGGAGATTATAAACTATCAGACAAATACCTAACAAGGACCAACATCTGGAAAGTGAAACCTGACAAATTCACAATAAAAATAAACCATGCATTTTAGAAACATGGAAAAGGTTATGCAAGGGTGTGAGGTTACAGAGGGGTGCTGTGGCTTGCTTGCTGGTTTTACACCAAAAAGTCTGTCTTAATTAAAAATAGGCCAGAAGGAAAGGAAGGACGTCATAACAAAATTATCTGTCTTGTAGAATGAAGGAGCATTGATGAGATCCCTGTATTTTTTTCCTTTGGATTTATATCTATGAGAAGGTGAAGTCAGCAGGAACTAAGGAGGGAGTAAGACATAGGAAAGATGAATATAGTAGCAGCTTGTGGATGCTGCTACAACACAACCAATCTCCAGAAGCCTGGCCCTGCTGCTGTTGGCCTGCTGTGCCTTTGGCAAGTCACGATGTCCTGCAAAGTTTTTAATTCCCTAGGCATCCTCTGATTAATCTACTTGAAATAAAGTCAAAAGATAGTGCTGCTTCTGAACAAAACAGAGTCTAAATCTCAGGTACAGGTATTATTGTAGTGCAAAACCAGAGCAATAACAAAGTACTTTAACGTGGTTAGCTTCTCCCTTCCAAATCACATCCCAGTCAGGCTTTTGAGTCTTCCTGCAAGAAATGTAGGATCAATTTCAAAGACTTGCACTGATACAACAGTTAAAATGAATCCGTATGAGAAATGCAGAGTAAAACAGACATAGCAGCCACTGCAAGAATTGTCAGCAGGCTGTAGTGTGACAAAGGGAGCTAACTATGTTAACTTTAATTGTGTTAAATTCTTTTATTCTTCTCAAGACATTTTCTTACATTACAGTAATAAGAGACATTTCAAATTCACGTGATCTAAAGAATTTCCTTTGGACATGCTGTTATAGCTACTCTCTTCCAGAAAGCACATAGAAAAGTCAGGCAAGAGGAAGAGAAAACTTGAAGAATAATATTTACTATTTTATTTTGACCTCCACGACCCACTTGTGAGCTCCGTTCTACTTTCTCTATCTTTCACTTTTACCTTCTTTCCAATTTAATCTGATCCAAACAAATTATACATGAACAGTCGTTTTAATTTGGGTCTTGTTCACTGAGATACTTAGCAAACAATCAACTGATGAACAAGATAAGGACAGCAAAAGAAAGATAAGGTTTTGTTTAGACAGTGGAATCACAGATAAAGACCTAAGTAGGCCTGCACAAACTCAAGAACCAGTGATACTATCTTTTAAGCTATGGCACTGTGGTTGCTTCCATTGTATTTATTTGCTATACATACTAATAAAACCTAATTTACAAATAATTTTAAATGTACATAATCCAAATGTTTTGGATGTTTTTGTTCCTTTTTTTTTTTCTTCTTCTTTTGATTGAAATGGAGAGAGGTATTATGAAAAATTTATTATTTCTTTTAAACCTTTGTGGGTTCAGTCTGGAAAAAGTAGCAACAACAATAACCAAACAAACAATTAAAAATAATAATCTGAACTGAAGGGAAAAGTGGAAACAGAAAAGAATGTGAAAGTTAGGATTTATTTTTATTAGTGCTATTGGAGAACTGGTACCATGACTATAAATGTAGTACTAGTGCATGGATAAAAACAAAAGATAATGCTTTGCTTTCTAGCCAAATATTTCAAAGCACTAAATGAACATAAACAAAACAAGCTTCGTAGCTTTCCTGGAGAGTAGATAAGAAAGATGAAGTTTTCCCCACAGATGGGCAAACTGATTTATAAAGAGATCAGGTGACTGGCCTGAGGTGAAATGGCAGGTCCAGCAGGGTGGGGAATGGAAACCTGACCTCTTGCCACACGCCTCTATTCCCTAACCACTGGACCTGTACCTCTTCTCTAATTGTTGGTGAAAAGTAATAGTCTCTAGGTGAAACCCACAGAAAACTGCAGTCTTTGAAGAAGATCTTTATTTGGCACATTTCTCTAGCACTACAACCACACCATTATTTTTGAAAAGCTTGTGCCCAGTGTATTTACACTGAAAACTATCTAAATTCATTTATTCTGTGAGAAAATACATGTGCACAATGAGAATGGAACCCAATATTTAACTTGATGAATGAAACAAATATTTAATTTGATGAATGTGAATTTTACTAGCTAGTTTTGCTGAGAAGTTCTATTTAAATGTTGTACCTTTGAACATATATGTAATATATACAGATAATGTTGCTGGAATATGTGTGCTGTTATAGATATGGCCTCAAATGGTACTTAAATGTAGACATAAGGATTTTTTTTTAATATAAGGCACTTAGAACTTGATCTTAAAGTTTCTCCATGTCAGAGAAATAGGCTTTTTGTGATTTTTTGTGGGGATGGCTTGGTGTGTCTGAGATGCTTCTTTACTTTGTGTAGTACAAAATCTTTAAACAACTTATACAATCATCACCATGCAATGAGAAAACTGAAATTCCTTACAGACAGCCTAAAGAGTGGCTGTACAAGCCAAGAACTGCACTGACTGAAACGTTACTCTGACTGCAAGCCCTTCACAATTACTGGGCCCCTCCCAGCACAGGCACTGTCTGCAGACACAGGTGTTCACAGGCTTTTAAAGAACCATGGAAAGAGATGTTGTGCTTGTCTGCTCTTATACCTATTCCAAAGATCAAAGCAGAAGCAGACATTAAAATTTCCCAGTGTTTTAGTCGACAAAACTCAAGGATGTTAAGGTAAATCTGGATGCTGGAGATCAGGTGTAACTGATCAATAGAACACAAAAACAGAGAGGCAGGGGAAAGAAGTTCAAGGCATCCTGAGGGGAATAAGGTATGAATCTGATGCAGTGGAATGAGAGTAACTCATGAAGGGATTCAAGGTGCCTGTGAGGGGCACTACAGACAACGGTGGCTTACAACCATAGCAGCAGTGTTTTGAATGGACAGGTCATTTACAGAACAGACTGTCCCAGCCAGAGACACGAAGAAAGGAGAAGCAACTGAATGTTCAAGAAACCAACCTTCAAGCAAGGAGGTGAAGGGAACTGTGAGCCACCAGAGAAAGTCATACTCTGGAAACATTAGGGAGAAAGCAGAAATACATTTAAGCTGTAGTTTGGATGTTTGGGATGAAGGACAGGGATGAGCTGAGGCAGAAATTTCAAAGGAAATATAATACTTCTAAAATAATGTCAAGATCTGGCTCTGGCTCTGAAACATTCTCTACTCTGGAGCTTTGGCTCAGCTCACAAAGGGAGGAGCCATTCAAGACTGGGTTCAGATTTCAGTCACACTAAAGATACAAGGTTTTGGTCTGACACCATCTTAAAAGAAAACCCCATATAAAACAGCTTGGAGTTAGGTCTATATAGAGGCCAAAATATAGAGTATTATGGTGATTGATATTTGTTTGTGAGTCAAATTTGTTCTGCATGAAAAAGCCAGGGAAAGGGTTCCTCTTCTTCGATTCACTGAACAGAAGGTAATTGAAAGATCTCTTTATGGCAGGATTTACGACCCCTGAGCCTCAGTCGTTTTGAGCTAAATAATAATGCATTTGCATCCTAAGTGTATCTAATTTGAATTTCGCTTCCTGCCTAAACACTTTGAAAAGATGCATGCCTTGAGGTGTCTGCCTGAATAAAATTCCTGTGGAATGGAGGCTCACAAATAAAGTATGTCGTGGTGCGTTAGAATCTGCTCTGCCCTGGAGAATAGCTGCCCTGATAAACTGTCTGATTTATAATGACAACTGCTCCCACTGTTGTATACAAGTATACCTTACAGTAATGGGGAATTAAAGAGGCTTTCATGTGAACCAAATATTTAGCTTTGAAGTCAGTGGGAGCAGAGAGAGCCCAGCACCTCGCAGGATTAGTCCCTTGGGAATTAACCTTTTCACCTTACTATAGAGGAAGGATGAAATTTTAAGAAGGGATTTTAATGGTGTGAGTGTACTGAGTAGTAGGAAGGATGAGAACTCCTATCAGTGAGCTACAGCCACCTCCTGCTTCAGCAACCATGGGCATGGGTCTGTAATGCCCTCTGACTTCCACAGCACCTTATCCCCAGACTCATGCAGAATGTGTTTCCATAGAGAATGTAGCCTGTGGTTCTTCGTCATAAGCTTGATCATACAAGAGCCTCGGGAAGGAATGTCCTAAGTTGCTGTGTTAACTAAGCTATCAGCACCACATCAATTGTGCAAAAGCTGTAAGAGTTTTTCTGTTTTCCTGTGAGAGAATTCCCATCTGCTTTTTGCCTTCTGTTCACTGTTTGAATTAACAAAAGTGACCATGGAAATCCAACTCATTCTGTAGTTTCTTGGTCAAAAGTGAGCACATTTTTTTTCAGGTATTCTTTTGATGATGATATTAAAAGTGACTTTTAAATTGGTTGTTGTGAAACAAACAGAATCTGCCGCTGAGAGAAAAGACAAACTGCTTATAATTAGTTCTGGCAGCTGGAGGATGGCACTCCTGCTGTTTCTGCTGCTGGCACTGTAAAGTACATCATGTCACAATGCATTAATTATTCGAGGTCAGCTCTTCAACACACCCAAATTGCTACCAATTATTAATTAATTAGTATCATTATGGGACTGCTTAAGGGCCCTATTGGTCCTCTTGAAACAAAATAGTGACTAAGAAAAAGAGGTAGAAGTGATTAGTAATGAGCAAAAAAGGTAATTTTAAGGACAACCTCTCATATAGGTCTGATCTTGCAAAATACCTAATTCTTCCCAACTCACCTCAAATGCTCTCCTCGTGATCTCCAAATGCACTTGAGTTACATGGGAATATAATCACCTGTTGCATAGTAATGCATTTTTCCTTACTAAAAGTTTGCTATTTAAACATTACTGTCCAATTTTAGTGGTTTTATTATATTTTCTTCATCTGCTCTTCCTCTAAAGGCTTAATCTACAATACTGTAGGAGCTATACCTCAGAAGACATAAGTTAAAATGCTAGTTGTAGTGCTATAGCTAACACTTTGTTATCTGTCCTCTGAAACAAACTGAAAAACTTAATATTGCAAAGCTTCCCATACATTCAAAAGTTAAACTGCTTAGACTGGGATTTAAAAGAACAAATGCAACCAGAGGTGAATAAAGATGCAGTCTAGTAACTGATGATTACAGGTTAAAAATGAGTGAGACAGAAAGTTTCTAGTTCTAAGTGCCACTTTAGGAGCCTAAGACCTTATTTATAAAAAAAGACATCAGCATTTAGTGCATTCATTGTACGTGTGCACAAATAAATTCTGCATCTGATGCACACATCTACTGCAGTGACATCTGGCTGTGCAGAATAAAGGGCGTGCAAAGTTTGTCAGATTGTGATATCTTAGTATCATCCAAGTTTTCCAGAAGTCTCTGGTCATGGTAAAGTGCTAATTTTAAAATGTCTTAAAATATGAGATGATAATGTCTAAAAACATAGTGAATCATGGGATATGGGGTCAGAGAAAAAGCCTTGATTCATAAACATCAATAAGGAGTCAATAGATCTTTAGCTTGAGTAAGAGGCAGATATATTTTGAGAGGATAAACACTTGGATTTTTTCCTGAAAGTACTTTGTAAACTAAGCCACAAGAAACAAACGTTTGTAACTCTTATATTTTTCTATAACTTATTATAAAATAAGTTATTTTTATATAACTCTTATATTTTCTATATTCCTCACTGGAATATCAGTGGACCAGAGTCTGAGAAAAGCTCAGCACCCCCTAGATAGGTAAATGGGATTTACATTACAAAAGTGCTTGGCACACTGCAGATCCAGGGTGGAGATTATGGGAAGGGATTTGCTGCTGTCTAACTGTGCTGAACTCTTGAAGATCACTTAGTTTGGGACAGAATGTCTTCCCAAGGACCTCAGTTCTACTTGTGGGAATAAGTAATTAAGAAATTAGAGTAATTCAGTAGATGACTGTAATCTCTGTTTTTAAGTCTGCTTCTTGAATATTTTGCCAGAAAACTTTAATTACAAGTCTATGCTGTTCTGCCTTAAACATTTTCCAGAAACATTTCTTCAAAATAGGGGAACATAAATAAGGCACAAGGGCTAATCTCAGTCAGAAGTGATTTAAATTATGGATGTTCATCCTTGTTTCAAAAGGGCTGTCTCAGGGAGACTTTAAAAGTATATATTGCCAGTATTATGTGCAATTTCTGTAATTGTATTTATCAACACATTCTCTTTCTTCAAATGCATCACAATCATGATGGGTATCGTGCTAAGCAAAGAAGGTCAAAACAAGAAAGAAGAAGGGAGTTATGGAGAGAATAAGGGGGAAAAGGGTATTTTCCAAGTGAGAAAACAATATTCCCTGTGTAAGGAATTTTCACTTCTCTGAAAATTAGATTGCTTTGTTAGGTAATTTAAAAATATGTCTATTTTTAGACATATGAATATGTCTATAATTTAACCTTTAGCACAATTAATCCCCACCCCCCCATCCCCAAATATGCCTTCTACACTAATTCTTAATTTAATTACTACTTTCTAACTTTAATGATGTTTTGCTTATAAAGAGTAGTAAGGTTTGAATAAGGACATATGGCCTGCTGAAGCAGCAAATGGAAAGGCCTAGTATATAATTTTGCCATTCTTCTGTCCATTATGCCGGTTTGGCTTTTCCAGTTTTCAATTTAATTACTGTTAGTTCAAGGTTGTGCTCTAGGATGCCTTTCCAGGGAGCAGCTACACTTGCAAGTGTGTAGTTTGACCTGACTATTAAGAATTATAACACCTGAGACATTTCATTACAAAGAAATGCCCAAATACATGTAGTTAACAGTCTTAAGAGACATATTTTTTAAACAAAATAATTATGGTAAATTAGGGTATTTTCTGTGCTGGATTTTTACTTGAAAAATATATGTGTGAGCAGTTCAGGAGTATCTTCCATCAGAAAAACTGCACTAGATTGGTTCATATGCCCATTATAAACAAAAAAAGAGTTGGTGTCTCTGATGAATGGTGACATCAGGCTTGGAACTGCAATGTCAGTTCAGTCTTCCCACAAACAAGCAGATTTCCCACTCATAAACCATATCTGATCTGCAGTATGCGGATGTGAATCCAAATCTACTATTTCCAATGCTTTCTGAATTAAATATGGTCTCCTGTGAGGTTACTCACAACACAACGTGGTTTTCTCCAGACATCTGTGGTCCAAAACAGTACTGAAGAAAATTTCATTGTGTTGTGACAAACAGCACAAGGGATTGGGGATTTTTAAAATGATTTTTGTAGTATATGTATGTTCATAACAGGATTGTTCTGAACAGGATTATCATCTGTGCCTTATGTCCTACCATCCTGAAGTGCAAACAACTCCATGAGTCATTCCTGTGGGTTAACTTGCCTTTACCTGAAGTCTCTATTCTGCATCTCTCCAAAGAAACCATCTCATTTTTACACCCACTTTTGTGAGATGTTTCCAGAACAGCCTTTAGACCCCAGTATGATGCAGTGTCTGCCACACTGCACCTCACAGTGCTGGTGATTGGATAGGCACACTCGAGGTCCTGGGATTTATGGGCAATTCCTTCAGACAAATGTAGACCAAGAAGAAAGCTGTGTGACATTCCTGTGGTTTGGATGTGGCATGTCAGGCATGCTTTGTCTTCTCAAGCACTGTGTACATTGTACCACAAGTAACAGACCCAGACGTGAGAGGTAACCTGCTACTGATAAGACCAATATTAGATTACTTTCAGAGGATACAAAGGAAGAACCACAGAGAGAAATATACTTGATTATTGAAATATACCTGATTTTTTTTTCTGCATCAGATGCAGTGAACACATCAATTCTTAGCAGAACCCATATAAAAATCTGCCTTTTTTTTTCCTCTCTCAAGAAAGCACCTTTTGCCACAACCACCCTCAACTGAGTGGAAATTAAAAATATGACATCTATCAGAAATAGTAACTAAGTAGATAAAAGAACTTTTTGTTTCAGATGGGGCTATGCCATATAAGTTTAGGGCATGAAGTTAAGGTCTGTCTTTTTGAAAGACAGTAGGAATGGAAATATTGTCATGACCTGTGCTCATTATAAAGGGAAATGTTTTGCCTTTGAACTTACCCTTCCAGTGCTGTGAGTCCAGCTAGCACTCTAGGAGTGCCTGAGAATCAGATTATGAACCTAGCCAGAGAACAGCTATAAAAACAAGTAACATGGAGGACTCTGTTTTCCAATCACATTTAACTCAAGGAAATAATAAGAAAAATGGATTAAAAAAAAGTTTTGGACCCAATTCTGCCTGTCATTGGTGCCTCCTTGTAGAGGCATACACTTAATTATACCTTCCCCAGATTCTTCAGAGAGACCAATGTTCCTATTCAGAGACTGAAACATCTGGGTTCTTCCTTTCACTTTAAAAAGGTCGATTTGACTTAAAAAACATGGAGTCCAGAAATGTCTCCCAAGTAGTCATGAAGATCCAAGGAGTTATTAACAGAATTGGCTCATTTTCTTACCATCAAGTTTCTTCCTATCAGGAAATCTAATTTTGTTGATCAGAGAGGTGGCTTTTTGTTTGGTTTTGGTTTTTGTTTTTGTGATAAAACTGTAAATTGAAAGTTTTCTACAAAAAAAGAAGAGTCAAATATTGATAATCCCAGCATAAAATTATTTTTCTACATTAAAATTAAAACCTACTGTTGTTACTTAAGGAAAAAAAAAAGTTACTAGCAATGTAGAGATTTTCCCTGCTCTGTAAATACATGATCCTGTGTTGACAACCTCCCTATAAAAAGTATTGGGACCGACAACCCTTAAATCTGAAAAGGGCTCAACAGTGCAGTCTCAGAAACATTTCTGAAATGCCAAGAAGACAAAATGTAACCACATCCTGCTGAATATCTCTGGGTAGTAATGATGCTGTGCAAAACTTTGAGAGGATGTGTCCCAATTAATTAACCTCTTCGACCAGCTTTCTTTGTTTGGTGCCAGTTGCCATATGGAACTGCTAAACTCCTCCCTGGCCATGGGTGGAGGATTTGCTGTGTATGCTGTCATTAGTTATCTCAAAGGTAAATCTGAGTGGTTTTCAAAATGATTCTTTCAGGTCCTGCTCATTAACAAAATGCATCTTTCAGCCATCGAGTTCAAAATAATTATCTATTGACATTTTATTGATGCAGGTGAACCAGAGTGGTCAAAATAAGAATAAATCTGGGGTTTTTGCACAAAGCCCAAATGGAATGAAATATTTTCTTAAGAAAATAAATAATAATGGTGTGCCACCAGAGGTTTTCTTGGAGGATTTTAAAGTCCTTGGCATTTACACTAGACCCATTTCTCCCTGACTAGAGATTTATCATTAATGTTCGATCAGTCTTGTCCTCACCTCAGCCAAAATGCAAAAAAATGTGTAAGTCACATGAGAGCAAACCTGCTTGAGCTCTAGGGCCTGATCTCCTCCCTGATGAAGTCAGTGAGAGCCTGTTAATTGATATCAAAAGGAGCTGGATGAAGTCCCAGTATCAGATATAAGTGTTTGGTGAGTTTTAGGGGGGAAAGAGTCCGGATAAGAAGATAAACATTTGATTCATTATCTGAACCCAATTGAATTGCCAATGCAGGAGGTTCATCCATCATTTCTTTCTACTTTCCAACTTCAGAGCTCAGGGATTTATCTGCACCTCTTTCATCAGTGAATCACATTACTAACATGATTATTTAAAGCAATGCAGAAGCAGAGCTCTCCCCAGTGCTTTTAGTGAAGTGGCTTGGAGTATGGCAGATAGAAGATACTGTTGAATGAACACTGAACACATCTGACATAAAAGGATCCACTGACTCCTTTCCTCAGGTTTAGCTGGACAGAGTCTGTGCTGTCTAATATCACCTTGGCAGTCTTGGCTGAATATTTAAGCAAGGGACTTCGTACAATCCCTAGTCCAAATCCCTTGGAGTCTGGAAAAGTTCAGACCAGTAACTTGTAAGTTTTTACTCCAGGTTTGAGCATTTATATACAAGAGCTTTTCTAACAGAGGAAATTCTTGACTCTGTTGCCCCATCTTTAGTAGTCAGCTAAGGAAGAACTATGTTTAAATTGCATTTTCAGTGAAGTATTTGTAATTTCTGATTATTCATATATGTTCTGCTATTCATCCAAGAATTTAAAGAGCTTCATGTGTTTAAAGCACTTTAGGTCACCTTTTACCACAACTGTGTAGCACATAAGGATGATGTTTCAGAGCAAAAAGACTTTCAGAGCCTGGGGACCCTGCAGTCTTTTGGGTTGGACAAACCAACAATAAAGTGAGGCCAGAGTAGTCTCCAGCCCCTGCCACCCTACCTTCAAAGCATATGTGGGTGCTCTCACACTGCAATTTCCTCCTCCATGATCTGACAATGACAGTGCAGCCATGGGACATTTTCTCTCTTTTCTTTTCCTGTTCTTGATGCCTCTTTCAGCTTTAAGGCTGCTGCACAGTTGTCAGAAGTCTGGCTTCAATGGTCTGAAGGGAGACAGATACTGATAAATATCCTTTTGATCTCTGCTCTGCAAACCACTCAGTCAGAAAAAAATAGAGGGGTCTGTGTGCGTAGGGGTTGGAGGATGTGAAAGGCAAAAAGCACCCTCTCATGCCAGAGTGAGTATAACTCCCACTTCACATTAGATCTGAAAGATGAATATAAAGAGTTTTGTATACATTTTGCAAATCAAGACAATGCACTGTAAGAAAATGAAGCCAATGAATAAAATGGGGGTAATGATACTGATCTCTTTTCTAAAGTGCTCTGAGATCAGTTGATGAAAAGGACTGTACAAGAGCTAGGTATTATTATGGTTAGATCATTGCAATTGCTTTTCTCAAAAACATTATCTTTTTGTTGCATATTCATCAGGCTCAGCGTTGAAAGATTACAGTTTATAACAACTACTCTGTTATACTATAAATGAGACTGAAAAAGAACTTTTGTTTTCATAGGGCTACAGGAATGAGCAGGTATCATTTGAGGATGTATACATACAGCTCTAGAGGGTGTCTTGCACTCAACTTTATCTGCCCTCAAATAAAGACAATGCACAATGTGATCTGAAGACTGTCATGTGAAGAACACAATATTTAACATAGAAAAAGTTAACCTTGGTTATGCATAGACAGAGTCAGGAGCAATCCAGGATCTATACAACTGCATTAGGGAGCACTCAGTCCAAAGCACTGTACCTGCCTCTCAGCAGATTTGAGCAGCTCAGACACTGGGTTGCACTATCCCAGCCAGCTCTTTGACTGGAGCATCCTTGTAAGCAGCCATCTCAAAAGCAGGGCAGGGCACACTCATGTCTGCTGTGTCCATGAAGGCATTTTCAAATGTTGCTTTACTCCATGAAACTCAACACTGGTAGACCTGACTCTAATTCTCTAGCTATGGAATGTTCAGGTGAACTAACACAGCTCTTCCATATGGTTTATCAAGGCCTGTACTACATTATTTATAGTTTATAATAAAATCTGTGATGTGCCTTTTTTCATTTCACCACAAGATCACACGGAGTAAACATGGAGCCACAACTGAGTCCTCCAACTGCACACAGAGACAAAGCCTAGTTCTGGCTGGGTTTCTGACAGGGTCACTGACAGAGCACAGTGACTTTTAGGGAAGGACTTAGCACAGAATTTATCTTTCTTACTTTATGGAAAAAAATATGATTACTACAGCTTTAAAATTGAATTGCCTCAATGTCTCAATGTAAAAGTTGCATTTATAGTGCATTACAGACTATTACAGTGGTCCATGAAAAATTTTTTATGTTTTTGAATGAAACTGTTTTTCCAGAGGTTCACAAAGCTAAAATAAAATAGTACACTTTGATTATCTGTTAGGATTGCACAGATCGTGTCACAAAATTAATAATAAATGAATCTGCACACAATTCTTAAAAGAAACCTCAGTTTAAATAATGCATTGCTGGGACAGGGATGAAGTTGCTATTTGTTTATAATAGCTAGAAGAGGTTATTCAACCCCACCACATAGACCAGGAGCAGTGCCCAGACTCAAAACACAAATCCGAATAAAAACAGTGAAGCAGTTTTGCTTGGGTCACATATGCATGGCTATGAGTGTGAAGAAGAGACTTCAGATAGAGAAGTGGAACAAAGCTCAGAAATAGACTGAAGGTATAAAAAGTACAATGCTAAGATATTCCCTAGAAGTGTACAGAGTATATTATTGGCTGGGTACTGTCTGTAGGATGAATTATTTCTGGTGGCTAGAATCCTGATGGTTTCAAGAAAGCAGGAGTTTCTTTCTTGGAAATAAACCTTCTCAGAAATAAACAGAAATAATCATCAAAGAAAATTTACCCCATCCATTTCTCCATCCAATGGGAATAACCTATGAGATCTCAAAATATGTCTAGTTGCTCAGATCAAAAAGAGCAACCATATGTTTCTCACTATCGTTAATTACAAAGAAGAGTAAATTGCTGAAAACAGCCTTACATTTAAGCAATTCCAATAAAAATAAGAGTCTGGTTTATTAACAATTATGTGCATTTAGATACAGCTGAAATTCAGTTAAGCCTTTAAGGTATGGCTGTTATTACTGAAGTGGTGCCTCAGTCATGGGCTGAGATGCCACTGTGGGAAGAGTTCCATGAAGAATGGATAAAAAACACAGTCTTGCCCCAGAAACCTTCCAAAGAACACAAAGGAAGAGATTCAGATGAAAGAGTACAAGGAAAGTAGGCAGTATTGGATTAATTTAATAAAAATAGTGAAGGTCTCTACGGGCTAGTAATCTATCAATTTATTATCCACAGATATCAAGGAAAGAGAAGACTGAAGAAGCCTCGTCCTGTCAATGTTCGTGGATAGTTTCTCTCAAGCATAATGGACAAATATGGAAAAGCAATAAAGAGACTTGTTTTACAATTTGTTATATGAGTATAAACTCCTGAGAGCAATCTTACGTTCCCATTAATATCAGTGAGGCAATATTTGAAAATGAATGAGAGAACCTAAGCAAGATAAAGATACATGGTCTAAAGGTTTGAAAATACTATGGCAATCATCATCTTGGTAGAATGCAAGAAGTATTATCTGGCTATATGCTATGGTGGAACCAGAGGAGAGAAACTCTTTTTTTTTTCTTTCATTCAGTGAGTTTGTGAAGTAAAAAGTAAATAGATCAATTGTTGAAGAGACAAGGGTGGGATGTGACTGTGGAATAAACTGAAGTAGTGTTGTACTGAAAGGGGAAAGAGACAAAAGCTATAGGAAGAGTAATGGATTAAATTGAAGAGGGTGATCAAGTGATGGGATGGGGCTGCTGGAGCAAGCAGAGCTCTCAGAGGAAGAGAACCACTGCAGCATCTCGTCTCAAGAGAAAGTTGGGAAGAACAGAAAGCAAAATGAAGCAGAAGCATTTGTCAGTTTCCTCTCCAAAGATGTCAGTGAAATGTCATTTGAGGAGAGAGAGAAATGGATACAGGAGGATGGAAAGCCTAAGGAGTGAGTCAGAGATGTGGAAAAAGTTACTGGGATTAAGTAGATTTAGTCTGAAGAATGTTTCAAGGGAAATGGAAGAACTGGAGGAGAAAACACATATATGGTGCAAGGGGACATCTAGGACAGCAAGTTTACTGTGCAAGATCAGGAAGAGAGGAAAGGAATAAGGGACAGTTTGAACTCTGCTGTCAGAGAAGGGATTTAAAAAACAGAAAGAGAAGAGTGAAGGGCAGGGAATCACAGTGGCAGAACTCCAGGACTCACAGGAGCAGTGAGAGAAAGGTGCAGAGGGAGAGGCAGAGGGCTGGTTTCCAGTGGGTTAGCTCAGGCTTACAGAAGTGGATCATTTCTCTGAAGATAACTACATAGTCCTATCGTGCAATCAGACCTTTAATTATATAATATATTATAAATTCTTTTTCCCTGAACACTAGCTCTCAGACGTGATTTCTGTAGCACCTTTAAGAGGTCAAAGTTAAAGAACAATGGTTTGGTAAATGGCCATTTGCTGTTTGCCTGGTCCAAAAATGTCTCAAGTAATACAGTTAAGCTTAAATTTAGAAACAAAATTCTTTCTTACATCAAAACTTTATAGAAACGCAGCAGAGAAAACATGCTTTAATAATAAACAGATAATTAAAACCACTTGAAACACATGCATGTGTTTTATTAGTGACTAAAATCAATGGTATGTTGCAATTTAGTTATGTGGGCTGATTTAGTATCATGTTATGTACCAGTTACATAGACATGTGCTACAGGCTTAGTCATAAAAGTGTGGAATGCACCACTAACAAATTCAATTTTTTTCCCTTAACTACTCACAAAATTCCTCTTCTTCTAAAGGGAACTTTACACATCATGTCTTATAAAGGGCTCAGTCAAAAGGAAAGCCAAAATAAAGACAGTCCTTAACGGCCCACTGGACCCTCACTAAAACTATATATTTTGGGGGAGAAAACAAAGAAAAGGAAAACCAGGAAAGTTCATCCCTACTCTGAGAAGAAACTGCTGTTCTGAAAAGACTTGTAATATTGCAATGAGATATCCATGTCACTTGGAAAAGCTGAATGTGTGTCTCAGAAAATGCTGACAGATACTTTTTCTGTCATTCTAGAAGAATGCATCTTCATTAGAGAAGCAGAGCACATTGCTGGCTCAATAGCACATTGTTTGCCCTCTTTAGCTTTGTATTGTAAATTTTATTTTCAAGTAATTCATTTATTAAGGCAGGCATCTGAAGAACTAGGCCTTCCTTTGGAATGCAGTGTCACTAATGCCAAGAAAATGAAATTATAGACATATTCACAGTCAGGTGTCCAAATGGCCAGCCTTGGCCTGCAGCCACGTGTATCTTGTAGCTCCAGTGACTTCAGCCTGATTCTCCTCCACTGGCTGGACTTCCAATACAAATGTCCTTGAATGCCCTGTGTTAGTTCCTGTGATACCCTGCCCACTGAGCAGAACAATGAGTGACCTTGATACGTCAGGGAACCCTGACTGCAGAGGAGAGTAAAACCTCTCATTGTAACTCTAATGAAGTGTTATGGCAAACTTATGCTAGCATCAAGCTATCCCAAAATAAAATGTATGACTAGAAGAGAATCATATAAATGATTGAAATGATGGAATTTCAATAATGCTGAAAATTTTTACTCTTTACATATAGCAAAGAAAAAAATCAGTTTTCACTGTGCAGAATGGAGCAATATGCTCCAGAATCAGGGTGTTAAAGCACTTGTGCAGGACAAGAAGCTAATATATCACACAACCTGGATATAGGAATTATTTTGCCAAAAATGAGACAGATAATATCCCTAGTCTTTTCTGTGAGCTTTTTCTTTTATATCAACTACTCAGTATGATTTTAAAAGAAATTTGTAGGGTTAATTTGTTAAATGCTGGACTGATTTGAAAATGACTCCTTATAAACATGATCTCTACTAGTAGTTGTTTTTAAAATTAGTAATTCCCTTGATACTTGTGGTGTAGCAATGAAAATACAGAGAATCCCTTCAATGGAAAAAAAAATAGCATTGAAATTAACTTTGGAACTTATGATTATTATTCTGGGAAAATACTTTCAAAGATTCAACATACCAGTTAGACTAACATCTAGTATTTGAATCAAAGTAGATTTTAGTAATAATATAACCATCATAGCAAAATAAGGGTTTCTTACAAAACACAGATTACCAGTTTGCTATCTGAAGTGCTGCAGTGGTCGATATGGTTTTGTTTTCATTTCACACCAAAGGAGATTTGTTAGACTAAGTTGCCATGATTTTTTGCATCTGGATTTTATGATGTTTGTCTTTATAATGGCTGTGTATAGAACTGATTCCAGTACTTGGTATTCTGGCTAAATGAAATTAGCTTAAGTGCCTATAAGATGAAAGTTGAAAGTTCATTTGCTTTATACCAGAATAAAGTGTAAGTAGCAAAGGTAGCATGTAGAGGCTGTGTAAGTTACCTCCAGCATTCAAGTTCCAAAGATTTACATCCCAGTAAAGGACAGTGGTGGCCAGGAAGTCTAGGGATGTTAGAATTTATTAAATTTGCTGTAAGAAAACATCAAATATGTTCACGGACTAAAAAGGTTAAGTGAAACCACAACTTGCATAATGATTTGTCCGATCATATTTCTTCTCAGAAATGTTATCACATCTGCATCTCACACATCTGTGCTTGCAGCTTCAACAGCATTATAGGTGCATAAACTTGCTGCCAGGTTTTCCTCACCTTGTGCACTGATGAAGACAGAGGTAATTCTCACTACTGCAAGTACTGCAGAATAAGAAGGGGGCAATGTACAGTTGATTACTGGTATTAAATTCCACTGATTTATATGAATCATTAGGGCAGGAAAGCAGACATCACAAAACTGATTATTAAGACCCAGACACTGGCAAACTAATTTTGTTTTTTATAAATTGTATATTAAAGTGCAATTGTAGCTGGCTAAAAATAAGATTAAAATGAAGTCAGAATGCTAAAGCAGTTCCACATGGGAAAGATCACTGCTGATTGCTACATGTTGAAAATATTCAATAAGATAAAAACCCAGCCTTGTAGGCAGAAGCTACTGGCAGATGGAACACTTATCTTCTCAAAAGAGATAAACATGCATGCTTGGGTGTTACTCTTTATTTACAAAAGCAAATTTCATCAGTTTTAACAGGCCTGAATTAATGTAAAACACATGTGATCTGGAATTTGCTTTGAATTCTCTTCAGTGTTATTAAATCTTGGTTTATTTCTAACTTTTGGGGTTTTTTTTCTTCTCTCCACTTTGATACTGGAATAACCTGCAATGTTTGAGCAATACACAGTGATACGTGATGCAACTGCCAGAGCCCCCTGGTTTCTTCTCTTTCTGAATCTCTATGGAGACTTTTTTCCTTTGAGGTAAGAAGCTGATATTGCTCCAGAGCAAGTCTGCTGCTGCTTTTGACTCATTTCTGATGTGTTTGGGTTTTTTTAATTTGGAATTGAAAGCATGTAAAAATCCGTGGAGGCAGATACAGAATTTTCATGTCGATATTTCTTGATCACATTTTTACAAATGACACACTTCCATTTTTGAGGAATGTGCTGGCAAGAAAAGTAGGCAAGATTATATTTATGATTCAAGTCTAAAGATACACTTTTTAGCTTTTAAACTAGGAAAAATTACTAGAATATACTTTTACCAAAATGATATTTTGAGTAATATTCTAACAAATAAAATAATCAAAACAAAAATGTAATCATTATATTACAATATTATTAAAATCATTATTATGATTTTTACACAGTTTAATTTTAATGGACTTTCGTATGTGTGTTTAATTATAGATGTCATGCTTAAGAATGCAAAAGCATCAGTCCTTTGGGATTCCTATGATGCACTGGAAAATATATTTATTCTTCTTTGACACAAAGTATACCTATATCAGTAAATAAAACAGGCCACAAGCTGTTTTCTGGCCCCATCATTAAGTGGTATGACACAGCTCACATGTTTATGGCTGAAGTCTCTTGTTGGAATCAGAAGGCTAAATCCAAACTGCCTGTTGACAGTGGTCATTGCCTAGATGCAGTTTGGGAGTTGTTTATTTGGTTTAATGATTAAAAAAAGAAACTAGAACTGTAATGAAAATTATACTAATAAAAATGGAATAAATATACACATATATACAAAAATAGTACTGAATCCAGCTCCTCCTGGTGACAATTATGTCACTATCACCACTGATAATGTGGAGCAGGTACTGGGAAAGTCCCAGATGGGACCCAGTGGCAGAGGGGAGCTGTGTTCAGGAGCTGGATACTGGTACTGGATTCAAAAACACACCCATCAGGATCAAAGGCAGAATGGACAGAGTCCTCCTCAGATACTGGACACTGAAGAAGCAAGAAACCAGAAGAAGATCTGAACCAAGCCAAATGGGATCCTCCTGATCCCTCAGCTCTATACTGAACATGATGTGTATTGACTGGAATCCCTCTTTGGTCAGTTTGGGGTCACCTGTCCTGTCCCCTCCTCCCTGCAGGTTCAGTCTTTTACTTTCTGCACCCCACACTGTGGTACACAAGATCCAGCAGTGGCCTTGGTCTCCACACCAATCCTTGTTAGTAACTAAACATGGGGTGTTATCACTCCTAGAAGCAGGCACTGCCTGTGAGAACACGCTCCTCACTTCAGACAGTGCACTTAATTACAAGAACTGAGCTGAAAAGTAAAATCTCTGAACAGAATTTGTTCTGTTCTCACTCAACCCAGGACAACTGCCCTGGCGAGTCAGGGAGGTGGTTGAGTCACCATCCCTGGATGTATTTAAAAGCTGTATAGATGTGATGCTTGGGGATATGACGCAGTGGTGGCCTTGGTAGAGCAGGGTTAATGGTTGAACTCAATGATCTTAAAGGTGTTTTCCAGCCTTGATGTTTCTATTATTTGTGATGATTTTAAAATACTAGAATATATTCAAATAAATCCCTGATTATTTTTCAGGACATTCTTAGGTTTATATTGCAGTGTTTGCTCTTAACTTTGTAGGTTCTTAACACTGAGAATTCCTATTTTTTTCTTTACAGCAGCAACTATGAAGGAACCATGCTAGATGGTGTGCGGATAGGCAGCTACTGTCTCATAGAGTTAACTATGAAGACCAGCTTGAATAAAAGAGCAGATTGTATGGTCCCTGAAGACTACAGTCTTTCAAGTCTCTCCTTCTTCTCAAAACATGTTTGCAAAATCTGTGAATATTCATTACATAAGGTATGGAGACTCTGTGCTTTGGCAAAATTATTTTCTGTAGAATAATACTGCTGCAGAATAACTTCAGGCTGCCAGGGGGATTGTTTTTATCAAGAGAATAAATGAAAAATTTAATTAATATTAAAAAGCAGCTATATTCTAATCCCCAGAGTGGATCACACTAAAAGGTCATATGTGTGTTACATTTGATGTTAGACAGATAAGCTCTCATATGCATTTGTATTGGGTACCCAGTATCAGCTGAGAAGTGGTCATTAACTACTGAAAGCAGGAACAGCTTCTTAAAACTACTTGCTTAACCTGATATTGGTTTATGTTCTAAAAGTAATTCAAACTTTCAGGCTTGACTTGGCTTCAAAAATGTGAGCTTGATATGAGAAATGGTTTAAGGAGCTCTCTGATTTTCAGATAGTAGCTGCTCATCTGAGAAATTTGACAATCTCTGTGTGATGGCTCCAAGGCTGGGTAAGACAAAGTGGAACAGCCAGGCTAGCTGAAATCACTACTCAGGGGGAAGCTTTAAACTTACCTGTTTGTCTGTTCTTTGAAATACAGATATTCATACAGTCAGAGCTACATTTGGAGAGATGGATTAGGGAGCTCTTGTGTTTGGCCTCTCAAGCTGCTGGGTCTCATGTCTCTGACCAAACAAGAGACACAGCTCCCAAACGCCTGGAGCACAGCTATGCTCCACTGCTGTTGCAATTGCTGCAGTCTCATGTGCTCAGTCTTCTGACTGCAGCTCTTCCTTGACCCCCTTAGCAATTTGTGCTTGACTCCAGCTTAATCATCTCATGGACTGTATCTGGTAACAAAGGAAATCAACAGGGTTTCTTTGAAGTCAGAGCATTTGTTGAATATAAAATCTAGGTAGAAAAGGCCATAGAGAGCCAGCCTGACAAACACAGCAGTAGAGGAAGCATCCTGGAGTGAAGTGTTCTGCAGCATCAGAGAAGTTGGAAGAAACAGTGCATCCTCCATGACATTTTGGGAAAGCATAGCTGTGGATTCATTGCTACGTTGCTGTAACAAAGCATCCAAGGTAGATGGAATTTATTGCATAAGAAGATGACTGTAGTTTTTCACTGGCTATAAAGGAAGTCTGGGTAAGTGAAGCAGACTAGACTCCTAAAGTTTAGGCAGCTATATTTAAGTCAGATAAATCCCATCTGCAGTTTCTCACTTTCTCCAGGGAGATGAGTGAGGTAGCTAAGCTGCAGGTAAACTTACAGCCCTTTCAAAGTGACAAGAAAAGCTTCTGAGTGTATGAGCTTCAGCTAAATAAAACAAATACAATTATTCAATCATTACTCCAGCATTTAGTGCATAGTAACTACATGTTTAAGTAGTTTACTATATGTAAAAAAGCACAAAGATATTTAGCTGGTAACTAAAACAAGCTCAGCTAATTTAGGATAATTATCATATCACTCTCCCCTTCTTATGTTAATTTTTATTTTCACATTCTTGACTTCTAGGGTTATATTTTGTGCTTTCCTATCACCCTGAGAGCTTTTCCAGTGACTAGAAATAAGTGTGAGCTTCATGGAAAACATGTATTTATAAATAAATCATTACTTTTAATGCTCTTTTATTAATGCCTAAATAATTATCCTGAACGGACTAGGAACTGTCTGAAGGCAGGGACAATCTTGGTCTCAGACAGGGAGTTGTTTCAGCACAGAATATTGGATAGGCTCAGGTTTTAGTATGAACACTTGCTCAGTCAGACTGTATGTGTCTTCCCATCACATTCAACAGAAAATATTCCAGAAACCAATTCCTTGTGTCCAGTCTAAGGAAACAATATACACATAATGGAACACTCTTACAGAAAGTTTAGTCTAAATGTAGAGTCATTCTAGCTTATATTATTTTTCTTCTATATAATAATATTTTTTTAAGTGCCTCATTATTTGAGGCATTTAAGTTAACTCGGAAAGTGCGAAATTGAACAGAGAATAAGTGACATGAATGAAGCAAATTGTTATTCACATGGTTATTTATCTTCCTACTACCCAACTGCTTCTAAAATACTTCTGCTAAAATTCAATGCTTTTATATAGTTTGGTAATTTTTGTTTCATTATTTAGAGCTTGACTTATTTTTCCCATCCCCACTGTAATCTTGAGACACTCCTTAATTTCCCTTTTTGGTCTAGTCCTGATTCAACAAAACATTAAAGCAAGTGTCACAAACAGTTTCATATCAGGTTTGTAGATCGTAGAATCACAGAATGCCAGGGGTTGGAAGGGACTCAGAAGACTATCTAGTCCAACCCCCCTGCCAGAGCAGGGTCACCTAGACCAAGTCACCCAGGAACAGATCCAGGAGGGTCTGGAATGTCTCCAGAGAAGGAGATTCCACAACTTCCCTGGGCAGCCCATTCCAGAGCTAGTAGATGGTGTCATTAAATTTCACTGCTAAAATTCTCCTTTCAAAGTAAGACACTATGGTCACAGACTGTGTCACACCGAATTAGCAACTGGTTTGAAAATGATTTATGGCAAAAAAAGAAAGTCTACATTCTAGATTCTTGCTAAGGCTATCCTGTCACCATCATTTTCTTAACTGGGAAGCACTGTCCTGGTATATCAGCAACTAACAGAGCCTCCTGAGAGCATGACAGTGGCTGTCCTTCCATGTCCTCCCTTGTGTTTTCCTGCAGCCTCTGTTGACTGTGACCCTTGTGATAGACATTGCTATTGCCCATCAGGACAAGACTGGCAGGTTTTTGATGCAAAAAGGAAAAGTATTTCTCTTGCAGCTTTACATGTAAATCTTTCAATCACTTGTTCTAAAAGACCCACCTTTAATTTACCATGTTTGGTGGTTTGCCACTTGACATCAATAAGAAGCAAGGGTAGGCCTCAAACCATAACATGCAGACTTAGAGTCTTAGTGTTAAACACTCTCAGTGTTTCTTGGTCATGATCTTACTTTATTTTAGAGTTTAAGCAGCGTCCCACCGATTTACTGGTATCTTGGCTTTCAACTGCACTCCACATTCTCAGGCTATTGGTAACCTTTTATCTCTGTCCTTATCAACCTCCACTATTGAGTGGTTTTAAGAAATAGATATAGTAATCAAAGGGTGGTGCTCCTCCCTAGATTTTGATCAAAGGCATTTATTGACAGAGCAATTTGTAGTAACATATGGAAAGCAAGTTTATTTAGAGTATAGACAAGGTGCTCGTAAGATAAAATACATAAACTGCAGTTTTGCCTCCTAGGACACTTACTTGTGGTGCTCTGCTTTCAGAACTGTGTTTCAGGAAATACACCATGTGGTCAAATGCCATTAACATGGTAATAATGGGAAATTTGCACAAAAATTAAATAGTGTTAAAGTTTGTCAAAAGATTTTTAGTTTAAAACAGATATTCATACTAATATTATACTTGCAGATATATCTACCAAGCTATAAAACTCAGTAATCTCCCTGTACACTCTACTGCTAGGGTATTTAATTCAGCTAAAGTATTTTCTAATATGATGTATAAATCTCTTGAAAAATTGTCTTTTCAATTGTGCTAGGCACATAGCTACTTATTTTAGAAATCAATTACTTGGTATGTCCTGATAAAAAACTAAATTAAGACAGTGTTAAAATTAAGAAAACAATCATTTTAAGCAAAAATATTGTACAGATTTGTGTCAATTGCATCAAAGCCAAAGCTGGAAAACATGATTAAACTTAAAAGGGATTCACTCATTAATGTAATCAATGAAGATTAAGGCTCTGAAACATCTTTAGTTATGTGGTAATTATATGATTATAATTAAAGCATTTGGTATTTGTGGTCCTGAATAAGATTATATTTCATTTTTAAAAGCACATGAGATTCCCCAATCCCATGTTTTTTCTACTTGTGGTATCACTGAAGGGCAGAGTTAAAGTTATTTAGGTGCCAGACTGCCCTAATCTTAATGTGTTTGGATTACCATTATGTGTAACCAGACTCAAAGAAAACACCGACACAGATGTTGAATTTCTTGAAGGACAGACCCAGTTTTAAACAAATTATGAGCTAAATTAAGATAATGTATTTACCTGGAGACTTAAAAAGAATCACCCTGCACTCTAAAATTGTGTTGTAAATACAGGGTGGATTTGCTGCCAGGACAATACATTTTCTGCTTTGGGTGCTCAGTTACTGAGGCTTCATGGCAGGGTTGCAGCTGGCTCCTCTGTAACTGCAACAGCATCAACATGCTCTGACCTAGCTGGGCTATTGCACAAGCACCCAAGGAATCCTGTGCTACTGAAGACCATCCAAATCTTGGTTTACTTTAGGGGCTCAAGACCCAGCATGTAAGCAGAGAGCCTTTTGTTGAGAGGTCTTACATTCTACATAGAAGAACAGACAAAATGCAGCGTAAAAGGAGGATTCAACATTTTATAAAGGGGGGCTGCCTCCAAGATTTCTCCATCACCTCTCCTCTCTTGTGTAAATTGGCTTGAAAACAGGCCCGTTGGCCTGAAGCACATGGAACTTGGGCAAAATGGCACAAGGAACCACCTTCTGCAAGGCAAAACCTTTCTGATGAAAAGCCCCTAGTTATCTAAGGAAAGAAAAAAATTAAATAGTCCAATTGATGGCTTTCCAGCAAGCTGCAACAGAGGTGTTTGCAGCCAATAAAACACCTGCAGGCAAAAGCAGTTTCTTTATACTGGTATTTGTAATTTATTTTAAGTAAGTCATTATTGTGTGCTTCTGTCCATTTCCCAAATGCCAGGGATTTTTATTCCGTTGCCAAATGTTGAGCAGAGACTGTAACTTTTTCCATAGTTAGCTTCTTCATAACCCTGTTATAGTCCAACCTTCCCGAGCTCTCATTGCATTACACCCCAAATCCTGTTTTGTTTCTTTCTTGGTTAATATTGTTTATATTTTGAACTTTCATTTACAATGCAGTGAACTTCCAGGGAATTTCTTACAGCCTGAATAATTTTTAAGATGCATGAGAATGAAATTAAAGCTATGGAAACAGAGTGAGCTTACAAGACTGTGTCAAATGGGAAGGATATAGACAGACAAAGAGAAGATAAATTCTCTTTCCAACTCCTTACCGAGTTGGCAGGTTCTTGCAGCAATTACAGTGTGTTACAAATTCCTGATTAAATCTTTTCACCAAAGTTTAAAACCCCAGTTTGCACCGACTTATGAAAATACTTTCAATTGTTATTAACAGACCTTAATTGCACCAATATGCTTTTCACTGCTTAAAAAGGCCTTTGTTCTTCACAAATAGTGATACAAAGGTAACAGCAATACTTTAGTGGCTTTTACTGCTTGGATGCAAAGTAGGAGTCCTTAAGCTTTAAAAATCTTTTCTCTCAGAGATACCATCTTTTGCCTGGAGCTAAAGGAATTAGGGGATATTTACATGATTTAAGGCTAATTTTATAGCATATTATGTTCCCTCTCTACCATGGAATCAAATACTAGAGGATTTTTTTTTTAATGTAAATATGGGTAAAATGTAATAAAACTATTGTTTGTATGGAAAACCTCCATGTTAATCTGGAAACAATATGCAATATTGGAATTGTGTAACTTGGTGGTCAGCAACAGGAAAAATAACAATAGCGCTGGGAAGATAAGTCCATGTGATAATGAATACATAATTCATACTAGAAACTTGGAAAGAAGTCAGAAATTACAGTTGAGCTTTGCAATCTTATTGCTTAGGTGTCTGGGAAAAAGAAAAGTTACAAAAGCATGATGGTAGGCATAAATGAAACACTGCTAAATTGTGATAAACATACCAGTTCAATCAAAACTATTAAACTCACAATTGGTAAAGTTAATTAACAAACTGTGTATTTCAGTTATGAATACCAGAAAACCCAAGCAACATTTTGTTGATGGAAAATGTGCAATTAGCAGAGAGGTGGAAGAGTTGCTGCTTTTCTTTGAAGAGAATGTTTAGCTCAAGGCAATTGCAGGGTAAGACCAAGCTGCCAATACGTAGAACCACTGGGAGATTTGTTGTTTTATGTCTATAGGAAACAAGGGAATTTGCTAAAAAAGAACAAAAGACAGTTAAAGATCTATGGGAATAAAGTCCTGTGATAGATGTTTGGGCCAGTAAAGTAAACTATTGAAGAAGGAACTGTTGGAGGTCTATGGAGAGCCAAATTCAGTGAATGCAGTGAAATCCCAGTGACCTGAGTGGGCAGAGTATGTGGTTAGGATGATGGAAGACAGACCAGCTAAGGCTTATTTTGGACAGCTGTCATTAGGAGTTTCAATCCCCAGGCCAGTGAAGAAGAACATGGAAAGATCATATTGAGCAAGACCTAATTGCTCATAATGTGAATCACCATCAAAAGGAAAAATATGCATTTGGCTAAAAGAGGTAGGAGAAAATCTGCCAAAGACATTTTGGGTCTACAGAGTTGAGGGATAATAGCACACAGATTCTAGGAACTTTCATGTGATTTCTCCCATCTTCAGTTTTGGAATGAATTCCCAGAGCAATGATTGCCTTGCTAGAACTCCTTAAAGAACTTTTTGAGGAAGGCAGTAATGGAATGGCTCTCAGTTGTCTGTTCAGACTTTGACTTTTCCATAAGGAGTTAGGAATGCAGCAGGAAAAGGATTGCTTTGCAGCTGCAGGTACAGACACAGGGCTCATATTGTGACAAATGAAATGTGACACATTCTACACCAGCAAAAATAGCAAAAGGATATCCAAATTTTCAAATTGCATTATAACTTTTCCCAGCTTTTTGGATAAGAATCATGGAAGTCACCATATACCACAGTAGGCATTCGGGTCCAAGTTCTCTAGAATTCCACTAGTAGGAGTAGGATTTTTTGTTTTCTGATACAGTGGGACAGGCCACCCTTGCAGAGGATAAGGATTTGGAACAGCTAAGGCCAGTATGAGAATCTTGACAAGAGTCTGAGATGGAGCTATTGGTCTTTTGTCAAAACACTCATTTGAAGGAATAGATGATAATATAACAATTGCCAGGACCTGATGGAATTCTCTGAAAAGCATCTATTTGCATATGCATTTTCTCAGTATTTCAGCACAAGCAGAAATTCTTCCAATAGTTAAAAACTGAAAAAATGAAATGACATCTTGCAACTGATAATAAAATGGAGCAGTTTCTTCTGTTTTCATTCTAGATTTGTCCATCTGGTTACGAGTCTTCCCAAATATGTTTACATCCTGCAATCAATCCAACCAACTT
The DNA here is from genome assembly GCA_025447755.1 of Corythornis vintsioides. Classification (NCBI taxonomy): domain Eukaryota; kingdom Metazoa; phylum Chordata; class Aves; order Coraciiformes; family Alcedinidae; genus Corythornis; species Corythornis vintsioides. The sequence goes on along the minus strand of JAOEGS010000989.1, from coordinate 44,293 downwards.
CCATCCTTCTCATTTGCTTATACAATGCAGTAAAGGGTTTTTTTTAACTTCAGTGACAGAAATTTTGCAAAATCATGTATTTTATGGCAAAAAATGATTACATATTGTTAAATGAGAGTAGTGTATGACTAATAATGCCACCAGCATCTAAACGAGCAAGTTTGCTTTGGAGCAGTTTGTGGCATACAATTTAACTAAACCTCAGGTATGCATGCTGTAAAAACATGTGGCAAAGCAGCTCTTACTTCTGGTTTAAAAATCTTGTACTTAATATCAGTGCTTTCAAGTGACAGGCAGTAAACCTTTAGCAAAATATACTGCACTGAGTGGCCAGATTTCCAGGCAAAAAAAATGAAGTTGACACTTATTTATGTGCAATTTCTGAGTTTTGGTTTGAACAGCAGCAGAACCTGATATATATATTATTTTTTCTTTAGTGAAACCTCACTCACACATTTAACTTTTCTTCAAATACTGCCTTTAAAGCCTCATAATTTATTCTTGCCTTTCAACAAATATCCTTTCACATTTGTCATTTGCCTACTTTGCACTTCTGCAATGATTTTATTGTAAAATATCGAATACACTTGAAGATGGAAGTACCTTGCATCTCCAACACAGCTGAGTTTTTTTCTGTAAGGAAAATCTTTGTTGCAACTTCAGGATTCCTTCTAATGGGGTGTTTTTATAGTGGCAAAAATATTTTGCACATCTGAAGGACGTTTTTACAACAATATTTAGTTGGTACTTGACTCGCCTTTACATTCAGCGTTAGGATATATATATATATATATACACTATATATATAGTATAGTATTTAAATGTCACTAAGCATTACTGTAAGGGACGTACCAACCTAAAAGCAGATTTCTCCCGTCCCACTGAGCACGGAGCTGTCGTTTTCCGAACAAACACAAGAGGGGGCGTTTAGTTGATGTTGTTTCCATCCTTTAAATGCTGCTCTGTAACTCCGTAAAACACTGAGTGTGAGTGATGTATTTATAGCCTTCGACTCTCATGCTCTCTCACTCAATTTCTACTACTCTCATCTCATAACTTCTCCCTTAAAAGACACCATTTTGACTTCGATGCACAAGCAAGAACCAGACTACATTGTTTCCTCTCCAAGAAAACATGATGTGCTGCAATGTCTGTTTAATTTTACTTCACCCCCACGCCCACTATAGGCACATACTTGTGCACCAGATCTTCATGAACCTTGAGACAAGGCTCCAGAATTTCACAGCCTACAAACGAAAACAAGCAAGCAGTTAAATTGTCTACACCCCATTTCCAGTCTACTGATCAATTTTCTTCTCAACCTCAACTACTTCCCTTCCCTCACCCGCAACCCACATCCTCCCACCTCCATTCAGAGCCACCAGCAGGCAGCTTTGCACTCGAAACAATGTTTTATTGGTTATAAACTCCTACATTACAGTGATTACTCCAGGGTTGGTGTGACTTTCATGAATTACACTTTAAGTAATTCTGCATGTGGTTTTCTGCTGGGATGCCTAAGAAAGTGAGATACAGTGAAAAAACGTAGCTGTAAGCTGTGCTTCTCTAATATTCAGGGAAATGGCTGAGACATCTATGATTATTTTTTTGTACATTTGTTTTTATTTTTTTATGAGAAAACTGCAGGATTGATACATGCCAAAGTATTTGCTTTGCTGTGTTACACCATGGAGTTATGGCTGCTTTTTGGTTGTCCATGTTGTTAGTGGATGTATTATGGGCTGTAGAAGAAGTAACAGAAACCAGAAACCAAGAGAAGGTCCAAATTCATATAGGTAGGTGGAGAGGCACAGAACTACTTCTTGGCTTTTTATCGGGTACACACTTCAGCTACTGAAACTGAATTTGACTTAAGGGGTTTTGATGTCCTTGGATTTTCTTGAGTGGGATGATTTGACTATTTTTTTAAACAATGTATCTCTACTGACAAATATTTATCTCACAACTAGTGTCACTGGTGAGTTGTTTTCTCTATTACTCAAAAAAAATTCATGTACCTTCTGAGTCCCCTCTTTCAGGTATTCTTGATAATTCCTGCTCTTCCATCCTCCTTATCATTTCAAAACAGGGAACATCTGCATTTCCAAACCGCTGCCTGTTACAAGCCAGACTCTGAAACTGGTCCACTGTGAGATACAGGACAAGAGAGGATCATGCACTGACTTGAAGTTGGTCTGTCTGCTGTTTCTTGGAGCTCCGTGCTTTTAAGTGACCTTACTTAAATGTATTTGGTTCCTGGGTGGCAGAAAGCACTAAACCTATACAAACAACTTTCGTCTCCTCAGAAGGAGTGGATGTGGAAGGGTATATCTATGTACAAAAAATTAATGTTCCTGACTGTTTTGGTTTTGCTTTCTGCACTGGTTTCTTGCAAAGCTTGGCTTGTCACAGTGGTGTTAAGTCCACAGTCCCTCCCACCAGTGTTGCAGTGGCTGTCTTCAAATACCCTTCAGAGACAGGTAGAGGTGAGCAGGATTGTACGAGAGCAGCAATAGAGAGCAAGATGAGACAGTGTGAGTGCTTGTAAGGAACTGGCCAGGCATGAAAATGGAGGATGAGTAATGAACAGGTGAACAGACTGCATTGAGGAACCTTGCTTCAAAATAGTCAAGTTACTGCAATGGAATGTGAAAATTAATCATGTGTGCCTCACTAGAGCAAAAGCTGTTACAGGTAATAACATCTGGATGCAAGGTTTTTTCTCTACAATATCCCATGGTACATGATCATAAATAGTATAGCTTTTCCTTTGAGACATTTAGCATCTTGTGCTGTTAGAATCAAGACTGTGGACTGGATTCAGTACAGTTACTGTTCTGCTACAGCAGTTTTCCTGAAAGTATCAAAAGAAATGAAAAATGTTCTATTTCCATTCATAACAGATAAATTGTGATGCATCAAGTTTCATGGATATCTTTGTATGCACTACTTAAGATAAAAACTACATAAATTATCTCACTGTATTAAATAAGTTTTTTAAAGTAATGCTTCTTAGCCCAAAAAAAACCAGAAGACACAAATTATTCAGAAAATGCTCCTTAAACTCTTTATCTCTCCATGTATATTTTTCTACTTTGACTTGGAACTGAGGCATCTCAAGTTGGCAACTGTCTTCTCCCCATTAAACACAATCTTTGGCTGATATGTGGAGGTCGGAACATTCTCACAGTTTCAAATATTTTCCCCAAATAAAGACTCTAAAATGAAAAGATGAGGTCATAGATCAGGCCAGAATACATATTTTTTTTTCAGGTAAACTCATGGTTTCTTACATTAATCTAGCTACTTTTAACTACTTGCACAATTTTCTTGGAAGTTCAGGCTTTAGACTCATGGCTCTACTTAGAATGTCCATCAAATCCATCAATCACCCTATTAAAAATGGATGAGTTTTGAGAGCAGCTTCTCTGTGCACTTGACAGTATCTCTACCTCTCAACTAATCCTCCTGATCTTATTATAGATCGCGGTTCTAAGTTCATCCTCCTTCTGCCCTGAGTTTTTGGGGTGAAATGTCATGATTAGATTGCTGTCCAGCACCTTTCCAAAGCCACCAATTTTCTCTTTTGATGTATGTATTTTTATGAGCTACAGGAGAGTCACATCTGACAAGGATGATTCTCCAGTAGTGAGAGTGGGAATGAGCTGCAACAGCCAAACTTTTCAATATAAGAGTGAAATTTTAACAAGGGTTGCCTGAGATCCTCCTTTAGTGCTTTTTGTTCCAAGTTGTATATGTTAAGCATGTTGCCTAATACTGTGTTATACTTCTTTGTGTGGAGGATAATGGCATTGATGAAGTGTGCTTGCCCCTGGTATGACCAGAGATGATGATATGATGCTTGCAAAGCATTCAGAGCTAGACAGTTCCAAACAAAGCAGACATTTGGGGAAACAGCATGTGCTATGAATCTTTGGGTTGCTAAGTATAATAACAAACACTGCAGGCAAAGTTGGTAGAAAAGGGAAATAAATTAATCTGTCCTCAGTCTAGTCTGGAGGTGGCTCAACTGTGGAGTTCTGCAGTCACAGGCTCTCTGTGGCGGTTGATGGAGAAGTTGTCACACTGAAGGGACTGCAGCTGTGCTGAGACAGTTACCAGACTGCATGCTCCCAACAGGAGTTGTTCTAGTGTGCAAAACATCTCTAGTTAGATTTCATATGCTCAGATTCTGAGTGGGGGATATTTCTTAATCATCTTCTTTTTTTTTTTTTTTTTCTCTTCAGGTTCACAGCCAGAAAATTCGTCATTCACATCAACATGAAACATTCCTTCCAACTGTGGATATTCATTCAGAGCAGCCTACAGGAACAAGGTCTTCAGCTGGACAAAACACACTTAAATGTCTTTGAAGTACTGCAGCCTGAAAAATTCTTTTCCTCTGGTTGTGTAAAGTTGCTGTCTCCTCTAACAGCACAATAGCAGAGGAAACTTTGGGCTACAGAGGTGCTGTTGGATCAAAGTCCAATGTTTAGACAATTTCTTCTGCTTATTTAATAATAGACACAGTTGAAACAGTTCTTTGCCTCATTAACTTTTCTTTGACAAAATTTACTTGACATACTCTGCTTAGTGTTGTGCTTTGGCTCTCTTATAAACTTTTATTTCAGACTCATCAGGGGTTTTATTAGTGTGGAACATTAAAGCAGCCACATTTACAGTCACATTCTCCCATTGAGACGCTGCTGGCCTTAGTTTTTATAACTCCAGTTTGAATTTCCTTTGAATATCTCATATGACTGGGTACTAGATTCTAGTGAAAGTGTCCTTTGATGAAAGATGAGCTGACTGAATGATCTATGAACCCCACCTCATTTCAAAATGTACACTTGAGCAACTAAGAACATTCTCTGGAGAATGTTCTTGAAGCACTCATGAGTCTTGTGCATTACCAACAGTGTCACTAAGCAGTTTTTCCAATGAAGTCCATGGAATTGTTTGGCTTCTAGGAAATGATAACCAATTTTTGGTTAGTCTGCATGCTGGGGTCGATGTGGTGAAGATGGACACTTCTCTCCAGCAGTCTCTATCTATGTAATCCTCAGTTCTATCAGCTATGACAGAATGGTATTGTGAACCACAATTAATTTCCTTTACAATAGTGTGGATAACTTCACGGCTCATTAGACTGATGATTTCATTCTGAGTTGTTGGACTTGTGTAATCTTGTTTTCTCTTCAGCTAGCTTCCCAGGGTCTCATTGTCATTGCAGTGAAGCTTCAGTAATTCAATAAAATTCTCCTCATCAATCTGAAGGCCATGAATTACCAAGCCTTGTCTGTTCTAGTAATGTACGGTGAGTATTATTTTATACAGTGAGCAAAACTGATCTCCCATCTAACACTTCAGCTGACTTTATCCTTCTGACATGCTAGAAAATGTGAGATTCTGATATTCCAATCAAACAAAAACATTTGGTGACAATTTAAACAAATTATTGGCTAGGAAGCATTGACAACTGGTGGAACTTTGTCACTGAAGTGAATTTATCTTCTTCCCATTCACTGCTACTGACTTGATTCCTTCCACTGCTGCTTTAGGTAAAGCTTAGTGTCAAGTGATGAAGATGAGGTAAGGCACTCACCTATCAGCATAGTCCTTCTGGATGGTGAATTTGTGATATCACACTAAAGGACTTAAGAAACAGCCATGGAGACATAGAAATTACCAAAGCACAAATAAATACATTTTATTAATATTTTAAGAAGATAATGATAACAGCTATTTCTGTTAGTCCGACTTTTGAAGAGTATTTTCTTGCCTAAGTCTGCCAAAACACGTCATGACATTATTCTTGGAGCTCTATCAGAATAAGGTGCTTTCATGAATAACATTAAGGTGGCTTTTAATCAGATTTTTCCATCTCCAAAAACATATTATGAAAGCTAAAGGGAAGCAAGAGAAAAAGTGAGAATCGGAATGATTTCAAAATGAAGATTGGAAAAGGAAATACATCCTGTGCTGAACTACCATTCAGGTGAGAGGATGCATGAGTTTTTCTTTCAGACATCTCATCAGAAACATTGAGCTGTAGTTCATGGGGCAACCAAGCTGTCATGCATAATTTTCTTATTAATGATAGGTGCATTAATACATGCAGAATTTAAGTGTGAAGTTGAGAATAAAACTTGTTTCACATTTTGATTATTCTTCTGTTTGTGCCTCAGCTCTTACCTATGAATGGGAACTAGTTTATCATTACCACAGGAGATTCTAACAAAAAATAAAACCAAGATTAAGAAGATTCACATGGTAAAGTGAGAGGATGACTCATGTACACATCTAAGGACAACTCTAAAACCAAGATTTCATTTCACTGTCTTTTCATATGTGAAAGAAAATTATATATACTCTGAATTGTGCAGCATGGATGATGTTCTCAGCCTGGTATGTTTTGTGTAATGACAACTTCATATTGTAACATCCCTGTCTTTCACTGTCATAGTTAAATGCTGGAGAGATTCCAAGAGGAACTGGACAAAAAGAACTAATGAATGAGAAGGGAGAAGAGTTTAGGCCACACACTTTAAGCTTTCATGTCATAGAACAGACCATGAGAAAATACTGTTTATAATACATAAATAAAGAACACTATAGTTGCACTGTATTTAGAATATGACTATATTTTGATGTGTTTTTTGAGTAATTGTGACTGATTTTCAAATTTATATACTGAACATGTAAATTTTTTTCTGCACTTTCACATTTAACATGTGTTTAAAAATCTGACTGCATTCATTATAACATTTTTTTCAGAGTAAACCTTCTAATTATAGAGCTTAATGGTACTTAAAATAGAAAGATATTATAAAAAGAATAACCATACTGTGTAATTAGTATATTGAAGAGTAATTATAGCACTTGTGGCCATGTATCAACTAAACAGTCATTGTTTAAATATTCATTTTAACTATATCCAGTGTATACGCACTGGCAAATGCATCATGGCACCATCAAGTTTATTAGAGCACCTGAATTCTTCCAAATTCTGCTCAGGCTTGATCTTAGCTCGGATGTCGTTATAGTTTATGGAATATACAGAATATTTCTAGCATTGAATTACATTTGCTGGAAAACCTGCTTGGACTAGGTTTATTATTTCCTACTTGGTGCAGGGTGCTATGATGATCAGATGTTAGTCTAGAGCTTTGATATGATAAATTTAAATTAATGTATACAAGACTATTTCCTTTTTTTTTCCATTCATACAACACTGGGAAGTTTTGTAAAGGACTTTTTTTTTTTTTAATTTCTGTATCATTTTTAGAAAAAATAAGAAATTGAGACTTTGATTCTTTTGGGGCTTCTCAGTGGTTTCTGAACTACCTTCTCTACTATTCAGTAATTTCAGACATTTTAACACAAGCTGTATAGTGTTTTATTGTGATCTTAGTATCTCAAATTATACTCCCCATGGGGCACAGTATTTTAATACTGTAGCTAAATTGTTGTTCGCATCAGGAAAAAGGAGTCTGCCTGTTCTGTTTGATATATGTGGAAGACTTGCCATAGCTTGCGTTTTGATATTTGGAAATACTGGCTAGGATTACCATGTTCTGCACTAAATGTTTGTTTGGCTTGTTTCCTCTAGAATATTATGGGTATTTTCAATGTATTTTCTCAAAGAAATTCTTCACTTTATGAAGTGAAGAATTTCTTCAGTTTGGTGACAAATCCATCAGGCTTTTTTCTTTTTCATAGCAGGGAAGAGATTCATATTTAATGCATGTTTCTAAAGCAGGTCTATAAGCCAAAATGTCTGTTCCTATTTGCATTTATTTTTTTGTAATTACTGAAGTTAAATCTTAGACTCATCACACTCCAAAATGCTACATTTTATTTACTGGAGCTCAAAGTTTTTGTGGGCACAGGACTTCTCAAAGAGCAATTCATGCCACTAGTGCTTTCCCTGTAGCAAACTCTATTTAAGGCCACTCAACACTAATTTCTAAGGCTGTAGAAGAGCAACCCCTAGATATTAGCTCTAATTTTCTGTTAACTGTGGTCAGCAATGGTCTCAGACACGACGAGAAGCTTAGCAGGATGACTATTAGGCCAGGTTTGAAAGAAGGTCGTTTTGAATATGTTCACAGGAAATTTCTCCCCATCAAGAAGAAAGCATTGAAGAGATTATTTGGGACCTGTGTAGAGTCAATTAACATGATGAGATGTGGTAAGTGACCTCTGGATACTGCATAGAAATGATATGAATTATGCAGTATGTCATGAAGGCCTTTGTAACTGAGAGATGCCGTCAGAGATGTAACATGATCAAAAGGTTGAATAGGAACTTTTTTTGTGTTGACATGTACAGGCCAAAACTGTATTTGTTACAGTAAAAATAATCCAGATGTTACATAAGAACTTGGGTAAGAAAGTAAAGTGTAAATAGATAGTTGTGTCAAAGAGGTTATGGAAGAAAAGATAACTTATAGGAATTGGGTTTTCAGGTGATTTGGGGGTATGGACATATCTTGGAGAGCTTGGAGGAGATATCAGAAAGGCAGTTCAGATCTGGAAGGTGGAGCATTGCTGACTGAGTAAGCAAACTGAGGTGATTTCTAGAGAAAGTGAATGATGACTATTTTTATAGCACAGAATCCATTCCAACTCACTTTACTGGATACATAATTTCAAAAACTTTTGCCTACTAATGGAACAATCACATACCAGATTTCTTTAAATAAGATGTGAATCCATTTTCATGTGAATAGTTTAATCCAAGAGGGAAAATATTCTTTTTTTTTTTTGCAGACAGTACAATTTAAAAATTTTAGTTTCCATGTGATGGAATAAAGTAAAAGAATTTAGCAATCATTCTAGCCAGCCAACCAACCATAAACCCATCCAGGACTTAAAATCTGCTTTTTTCCAACTTTGGACACACTGTTGTCTTGTTTCTGACTCTTCATTTTTTTCTTTTTGGCTTGAATTTCAAGTCCTCATATTAAGTGACCTACTAAAAGTCATTGCTCCTGAATCGACAATTTGTTCAATACAAACTGAACTGAGATCACCTCTTTCACTTTAAGTCAGCCTTACAGCTATAAGAAAGAGATTTTTTTCAGGACACAGACTATATGATAGTCCTGTTACTAACAGCATTTTCTCTAAGTTTTAGGTGAGTGGGTAGTTCACTCTGAGGTTGACTGAGCTACATTTACTCCTCACTGATCTAGAACCAATCTCCAGCAAAATCAACCCGTCCAGTGCTGTTTTTAAGAGGATTACTAGAATTTAGACTTCAAGTTTGAGACTACATGTGCACAAGCATTGACTTAGAAGATCTTACTTAACTAGTGAAATAAAATGTGATAGGAGTGGAGTATTTCAGCAGAGAGATCATTGCTGGTAGCCATGATTTGTAACTCCTATAGCCATAACAGTGGTTACTTGCTTTAGGGAAATTCACATCCACCAGGGAACATGTAAACAGTACAAGTCAGCCTGACTAGTAAGAGATAAAATTCCAAGTTTTGGTTAAAAAGTCTTTGATGTTCTACATGAATAGAGTATACATGGAGACCAAATACATACTCTCCAAATTTGATTCAATAAAGCTGAAACTCCCTGCCTTGCCCCTGGCCTCACAGTGCACCTCACATTAAAACCATTCAATAAAATTTGATATGTTGCCAACTGTTGCCTGCCTGAAGATTAAACTACTTAAGTTTTCAATTACCTATGATATAATACAACAAAGACACGAGAGTAATGTCTTTAACCCCCCAACTGAGCAATCAAAAAAAAAAAAAAAAAAGCATTATTTACACTGGAGAAAAGCCTGAATAAAGAGATGGGCTTTGCACTCTGCCTTGAAGGTCAACAGAGGGGGACTTGGTCTTCCCAAACAGCTTTCCAGTATAACTATGTCAAATTGGGGCCTGAATTTAAACATATATAACCCTTGACATTGATGCACTTCTCCCAGTATGAAGATGCTTGATCTTGGTAGAGCTGACAGAGCTATTTCAATGCAAGTGTAACTCGCTGACGAGTGAATGCAAAAGTGCATGTCTGCACTACAGATAAATATGAACTAGCTCTAGCTGACAGAAGGGAAAAACAGTAGCTCTGTGAAGATGGCACTGAAGCCTCTGCGAGATAGTTACAGTAAGTCGACCACAGAGTTGTGATAATGTGGCTCTGCTGCTTCTGGGCTTTAATGTCTACTTTAAATTAATGCTGTGCTGTGCTCTGTGGACAAACCTCCACATGGAATTAATTGGTTGGTCTCTACTGTGGTTCTGACTTACACAATATAGACTTAATCATCACTTCCCACTGTCTGATCCCTGTAGATCTGATCCTTAAGCTAACAGGAATAATTTTCTTTTTGTCTCTCCCCACTGACTCTAAAGGAGATGATTTGTTCAGCTGGAGGAGCTCATGTTGTAAATCTATTAGTTGACACAAATCCTATTTTTATTGTTTTGAGCAGAAAAGTAACACAGTAAAAGTGAGATCTTAACTCCAGTATAGCTACATAGACATCCCTGGGAGAGCATCATTTAAGCCAGCAGATGGAATTGACCAAAGTGGTACAATTTCTGCCTGCAGAAGATGCAGCCCCAGCCACTCTTGGAATATGAGGATGAAAACTCCAGAGTTGAGAAGTCCGGTGAGAATTTGATATTCTCATCTACAGCTCAAATGCTACTAAATCCCTCGGTAGCTATGCTGAAGAGACTTGAAAAAGTGTATCCCAGGCAGTGAAGTGCCAGCTCATGGCTCTCCCTGATAAAAGCATGGCCATCTGCACCCTGAAGGGCAGCAGTAGGGAATGTCTGTGGGGTGCAGCAGGATTCTTCTGGCCAGTTTTCCTGCAGAAGGGGGTCACTGCATCTGCACCAGCTGCAACTCCTGACTGACTTTCAAGAGCATAATATGTTTAGCAAGCAGCATGGTAATCTAATCAGTGAATGGAAAAGCATGACTGTAGGCAAAATGGGGCAGAATGGGAAGAACTTAGTAGTTAAAAAAGGAAAAGAAAATGAACTTCCCTCAGCATTTGTGAACCTGCACGTCTTTATCTATTTCCAGGGGTTGTAATGTGATTTCTGTTAAAAGCTACCTGCCAAACATTTTCATATCATATCAACAGCACTCTTAAGTAACGTTGAATCTTACCAGTTGTAAATTGCTGCTTCGCTGTGGGTTGAAGAAACATGTGCAAAAGCATCTGGTCCTATTTGCAGTTAACTCCAATCTGCAGACTCCTTAATTTAGTAAGAGACCTAAAAGCAGCTCTGACTACAGTCGTGCCCTGGGCCTGAATTTTGTGCATTTTCAAAGTTATAACAAGTTTCTACTTAAGATGTCTGAAGTAGCAAGCTGACATCCCAAGGAAAAGACTGGAGAAGCAACTAAATATTGCAGAACACTCAATTTTGTTGAACTATACTTTCAAATGGCTTTGGTATGGGAATATTTGAATGCTTTAATGTAGAGATGCTACAGTATGCTATGAAATCACAGCAGATGTAAAATTAATGTATGAATTATATTAGTTAATGTCTCTTCTCTTTTGCAGAACTATGACATACCTTGTGTGAAGACAGTAAGCTCTGTCCTTAAGGGCTCTTATTTAGCTTTTATCTTATTAGGTCTAATAGAAAGAAAAACAATGACAAAAATGTAATGCATGCCTTATACACCAAATCATGTTATGCATCTATCCTGCCACAGAGTGAAAAAAAGCCCTTCTGCTGAGTTTTAATTAATTTTAATTCATTAATTTAAATTTTGTAGTAATTCATAGGAAATCAATGAAACTTCTGCTGAAAGTGCTGGACCAGCCTCCACACTTGATTACACTGGTGAAAATTTGGAATTACTGCCTCAAAATCAGGGTTTCACTGAAGGGAATTTGACACATACAAAGTATATTTTGGCCCATTACCTTTTTTGCAATAAACGAAAACTTCAGATAGTTTTCCTGTTCTGAAATGTAAATTCCTAAATCATTCTATAGATTGCAAAGGAGTCTTCCTTTGCATTTGACATATTGGATCAAACTGATGGTGTAATGTCAAAGGCAACACTAACAGCTGCTTTAAAGAAAAAGAAACTGTACAAAGAAGAGGTATGGAATAACCTGCCACAGGGGAAAACATATGGGGAAATACAGGAAGAGTTTATATATATAAAATAAAAGCAAATAATTTAGCAAATGCATATAAAAATAGGAACTATCTCTTTTCTAAACATATCTGAAAATGCATCTGTGCTATATAAAGTATCATCAGTTATCTCTCTTATTAAATATTTAGAGTAAATTCTCTATTTAAAAAAAAATGCTGGGTACTTCTTTTGCATCCAATGAATATTCATTGGGAAGTTCATTGGTGGGTGCCTATTCAAAACTGAAAGATCAAAAGGGAACTGTGTCAATTTTGTCCTTTTCTGGGTTGACTGCTATTTTTTGATGTAATAAATTGCCAATTTTAGAAGGGTAAAGAACAGAAATGGAAACGAGTATGCCTTTCAGGAGACTTTTGACTGTGCCATTATGAATAGTCTCCAAACAAACAGCTTGTTGCAAGGCATTCACATAGCAGATAGACATCCAATTGTTAGCCATGCAAATAGCCATATCCAATGGGCAGACAGCTGTTAGCTGGCTCTCAGAGTGATTGGTAACCAGACTGCTGTAGAACTTACTCATGCCTACAGGCTGCTGGGTCTCATCTTTTTCTAAAATCTTATTAATAAGTTGAACACGTTTTATGGGATCACTGATGTCTATCACCTCCCTTCTCACTGTTTCTCTCAGCAGCAAGTGAAAGACAAAACCAACAAAAGAACAAGCAGGAAAAACATGTTTATGGGTTATCTTTAGACACCAGAATTTTATCCCCATAGGTAAAATTAAAGCCTCTTTTGTGCAACCATTGCAACACCTCTGCACTTCTAAGTGCAAGTGTGTTATACAGACACACTCATACACAGACGTGCTCCCACGTGCTGCTTAGACACATATTTCATAGCCTGAAGCCCACACTCTGAAAAGACACACACCAGGAGCAAATTTAGGCTTTTAAAGGTTCATGCAAACTGCTGTTGAGATCTAGGAAAGTCTTTTACAGTTGTTTTTCCAGAACACTGGGAAATTGAATGGTCTTTTGAATGTGGGTGGCTTTTCATCTCTTGGTCGAGTTTCATGTGCTGCAATAAAAAAATTATCCAGTAAACTGAAAAAAAAAATTTAAAAAAGGAAGTTGGAAGTTCACTAGATATCATATTCCTGGTAGTGCCCAGAACTGCCCAGTAGAATTCTTTAGCAGGACTCTCCATCCTGTTTGCAGGACTTGATCCAGACGCCAAATTGAAACTGATAATGGGAGAAGGTGGTTTTCTCTCATTTTTATCTAATTCAGCAGTTTCTGACTTTTTGGTAACTGATACTTGTTTAATAAAATTTGTAGTGTCTGGACTTAGGCCACTGCCTTCCTCCTCCCTGTCTCTTAGACTCTCACAACATCATCTTCCCCAGATAAGGTCTTCATGTGCTGCCTCTACATTCCTGTTTCTGTTGCACCAGGCTGCTGGTCTCTCGAGTCCTCCCATTGTCACCTCCCCTTCCTGCTCTGGTAAAACTCAAGCCTATTAGCTACATAATTAGCATATGCTCTCCACTAATTGTCCAAAGACACTAGCATGTCTCTGAGCTGTGTTTCTTCTTCTTTTCTTTTTTTTTCCTAAGCAATACATATTCTCCTCAACAGGCTCTCTGTTGATGTAACCCAGCTTTGGGAAAACAGCTCCTTGATTCTGTATAGAATCTTCCAATGACACCACCACTGAAACCCACAGCACTCAGCAGGAACTCAAAGTTAGTGGTGACATGGGTGTGTTGAATTTGATTTCTTTATGAAACAGTCTGAGACTTTGCTTTGTACTACCTGAGTACATGAACATGAAATGTTAGACTGAGATGGAGACCTGTTCTGCATCTTTTAAAATTGCTCATTGGTAAGAATAACAGTTGGTAGAAAGTTAAGAGTATAATTAAATAAACTTCTGAGCTAGGATACCCAGTTGAGGAGACAGAAACCAAAGTTTCAGTCCTGCAAAAGTTTGCTGAAGATGTTTTTTGGATTCAGACTGAATTGTAAGATGATATGGGTGCACACCTTGCCCACTACAGTATGTTTCTTACCTACAAGGTTATATTGCCTTTTTCTTGATAAATGATTTCTCTGTTTCTTCTCATGTCTTTCTGGCTCAGTGACATTTTAATTATGCCAAATAAATAGGAACAATATCAGCAGTAGAAACAGATAAGTGGAAAACACATATATAACCATCTCATCCCCTCCTCGAAGCTCTATGTAACCACCTGAGGTCATTCACTGGGAGAATAGAGTTTAATTCCAGAAAACAGACAATTCAGCACAGGTTTCCTATCTCTCAGTGAATGTTCAAACCAAACCATGTTCCTGTCACCCCAAATCCTGAATGGAATCTAAACAAGATTGAAACACTCCTGTCAGTGGGTTGCAGTAGGTAGCAGAAGATAGGTACAACATTACATGGCATCACAGTGCCTAAGTCCAACTGGACAGGACTCTCTTTGTAGCTGTTTTCCTATTTTCCATATCTAAAGTTTGGACAATTACTGTGCTATACTTCACAGAGATGTGAGAGGCTAAAGATCACAACAGTAACTGAATAAAATGAAATTTAGTCCTACATATTCCTCCCCAGATATGAACAGTTAGAATTTGGAGGGACTGGAATCATTCATATACCTCTTGACATCTGTCACTGAGCAGCTTCTTTCTGAACATCATGAACACAGGCATTTGGGAGCTTCTTGGAATGCTGCTGCTAAAACTGTGCCTTGTCCTATGAGAGTTCCAAATGGACTTATGGACTAAGAGGTTTTCCTTCTCAGTACATGGAACTGATTGCCAGTGTTTATCCTTTATTTTCCATAACTATTTGGAATCTAGCAAATGCTTCCTCAGTTTCAATTGCCTAAATATAACCATTCATCAAAGCCCCCTAGCTGGTATTTTCCAGGTTCTCCAGATTTCTTAACTGTGTAACTTTTATTAATTACCTCAAAATCTGCTTTAATACTCCTTACAAAGTATCTGATTTTCCTGTTGCCGGATGTGAGTTCACTAGGTGAAAGTTACCATGAAACAATTTAATGGGAGCTTCGATCACATTGTTTTTTACTAATTATTATTTATGCATCCAGTGCCCCAGGTGTCTATGGACCTTAACAGGCAGTTTAAAAAAAAGTCCATAGCCCAATTAAGTAAAACAGCAACTATTAAAAAAAGGTGCAAGTGTTTGGGAAAAGGGCGAGATGACAAGAATTACTGCAAGATGGAAAGGTCACAAATACACTTACTGTTACAGACCAAACTTGCCCATTTACAGCAAACTGAAAAAGAAAGACTGGAACAAAGACTGAAGTGCTTAGCACTGGGAGCCTAACTGGAAGCTGAAGGCTTTGGAAAGAGATCTGAAAAAAAGAAGAATCATTGTGCAGGGATAAGAAGCATGAAGCAAACAAAAGCATGTGTCCTTTGTCAAACAAAGAGGCTAACGGAAGTAGAATCTGTTGGGCTGCTGGGGGGAACTGGGTAAGTCAACAGGGGGGGTTGAGACAAACCTTTTCCTGGAAAGTGAAGATGAGAAACTTTGCTAACACCCTTTACTGTGCCTGAAGCTGCACACTGCACAGAGAACATTGGATCACAATAGAATTTACTACCTGAACGACTCGTGGTTTAATTTTACTCACTAATCGTGTTTCTTGCCAAACTGCAGCTTAAGAACAGGCTGGCTTCCAGGGTCAGAAATTGTTGGGCTGTCCAGGAGAGGTCTAGACCACAATTCACTAATTTCTCCACTGCAGTGAATGTACATTTCAATTGAAAATGTTGCATAGGATTTGTTACTCTTCTACTTGGCTTCATTGTGGGTTCCATGAAGAAGCTTTCTGAGTGCAGATGTGAGGATTCAGTGCTGCTTTGCTTAACAAACCAGCCCTTGGAATTTCGTCCTTGCAGCTTGTCCAAATATTTCTGTTATGTTTAAAGGGCAGACTCTCTTTTTGTGCAAATTGCATCTTAGATTACATGGGCAATTGACACAATTCTGTGCTATTTCAAACTTCTAACAGCAGAGATGGTGTCAAATATTCTGTTAGTGCAAGTATAAAAGTACTTCTCTTAAGTTACTATAGTTACCTTGCTTAAGAGCAGTTGAAAATGTCACTTTTGCCTTGATTTACTGGAATATGACATTTTAATAATTTAATGTATGTTTATTATGATCTCTTGGTTATGACTTGAGTATGTTAACTGAAGCATCAGTACAAAAAAGAGAAGTTAAATTACTACATCATCTAAACTAAACCAAGGAAGACAGTGAAGGTCATTTTTCTCATGGTGACAAAAACATGTTAGTATTGCTGGTGCTCCACCTATGCTGCCTATTTCTTCATTTATGTTTTCTCCCTTTCACTAGGACTGTGATATTTGTTCCAGTAAGACCATCACTGGAAAAATAAAGTTCTTTTTTGATTTTGTCTCCATGCACTAGTTAGTAAGATGCATTCTCTGGCAGACTGCTTTTAAGGATGCAGGTGTAGGCTGATCCTTCATGACAATGGTGCTGTTTCAATAGTCCTATGTCCAGAAGGGAATGGCTGCAGGCCAGTATCCAGTTAACTTCCTGGATACAAGGAAAAGCAAGCTATCTATCTCCTTTATTTTAAATATACCCCTCTTTTTCTAAGTAGAACCATTAGTTTTTATTGATAGGACTAATGCTTTGCATTTAGCCCAAATTACAATAGGAAAGGAGATGCTTAAGGGTAACTGGGTGATGAAAGGACTACATTAGTGTACAAGTCCAAGGGCTGCTGTTTCCTATTTGCAATGCTGAATCCACATGCAAGTCATATTTAAGCTATAAACGGTGGCGCCTAGGGAGTACACACTCAGATTGCCTTGAGAAACTAAATACTTTTATCAAATCACCAGATGGACTTGTGCTCAAAAACCAGTCTTGAACAACATGGCTTTTCCCATATTTACTTTTAGGTAATAAATGGGGTTTTCAGCAACCTAGACAACTTAATTAACATGTTGCCCCATAGCTTTCCTAGTTTTACTTAGAGATACCTACTACAGGGAATTAATCAAATTATTTATTCAAACAGATAATTTTTCTCACCATACATAACTTCAGTTTGCATCCTCTGATCTGCCTTGTTGTACTAATCAGAGATATTCTGCAATTCCACTATCTTCAACTTTTCCATCATAGAACTGTCAGACTGTGCCATTCATTTTCTCTCATCACAGAAATATAATTGATAGTTGGGTGACTTTAGTCATTTGAAGCTATGAAGTTTTAGCCTCCAGATGAACACGGCTTGTGCACTGCTTTGGAGGACGCTTTAGAGAGACAGGCTCTGGCTACATGGGAGAAACGATCCAAAGTGTGTGATTTTCATCATGGCAGTAGAAAGAATCAGGTTTCTGATTCCCAGGTTATCTTAATGGGGCAGTAGTCTGAGTGAAACACTTGGTCTAGGTGATCCTGCTCAGGCAGGGGGGTTGGACTAGATGATCTTCTAGGTCCCTTCCAACCCCTAATATCTGTGAATCTATAAATTTTCATTGAAGTAAACATGAAGATGTTGAATATACTTGAAACTGCAACAGCTGAGCAGAGCTCTGTTAACTCAGATGTCGTTACTTGCAAAGTGAAGGGTAAGATGGGGTTGTCTGAAACCAGAGAGGAAGAATAGTGAGGATACATGAGTTTAATTACCTCCATGTCTGTATATGTATTTGAGGAATATATCAAGCCATCAAGAGGAATGATGCCACATCTGACAGTCATTATGACTTTGGAGGCATAACGGAAATTTTGACGGGTGGATTGTGAAGTGAAATCCAAGTTCAAACGTAAGAAGGAAATCAGAAGAAAGATGAGCTGTCCTTAGTGTCATAGTTAAAAGCAAGCTCATGGCTATAATCTGACAATACAAGTAGAGTGTAAAAGATAAAGCTGAATATAAAGGTGCAAATAATCAGTAATAGGCATCTGAGAACTGAGTACTCTGTATATTGCTAGTAAATGTTGTGTAGCTCTTGTATACTGCTGTTGTACCAGTGTGTCAAAGTAACCAGAGCTACAGGATCACTGTCAAAGCCCAAACAATTTAAATATCAAAGTACCTATAGGAATGAGCAAATCTGAACTGAAGAGTGCATATAAGAGCAAGTAATTGAAAATGAAAAATTTGAAAATAATAAATAGCAAAGGTCAGTGGGGGATAGGGATGAATGTGGACGGACACAAGGAGAAGAGATAAAGAGAATAAATAAGTACAGTCCAACTGAAGATCATTAAAATTTACAGATGGGGAAACAAAGTTTTCTTTTACGAGTCTTTTCGTAAGAAAATACTTAGCTGTTACAAATATATAAATGGAAGTGTTCTTTCTAAATAAGCACAGAGTAGGGATTGGTGGTAAATCTTCCCAACATTATCTATGAAACTTGATTTCCTTTATCAGACCAGAATAAGAAAAAAACACACTGAAAATGGAAGTACCATAAATTTGATATTTTTTTCCTTAAATCTAACAAAGCAGACACACAGGGGGGTGCATTAAGGTGACACCCAAACTGCTAACATTGGCCTCACTTTGCTAACATTAAAGACCATGGTAAAACTAACACTGATTTTGACAGAGTTGGGATGTCAGTGCTGAATGCTTTTGAAATTTCCCCCTCAGAGGATAACTGAACCATCAACCACAACTGCTTAGTGAAGAGTAATTCCTGCCAGACGAGTTGTTTATTTGTTTTCTTTTGATTTCTTTATGGGAAGCATAACAAAATTAGTAGATGATGAGAAAAGTGGGGAAGGATACTTAGTAGAATGGTCAGTAAAACTCCTCATGGTGTCTTCATGTTAGCTCAGTTTGGCAGGGAGAGCAGCAGAGCTCCAGTGACCGCCCAGTGGCTGCAATCAGGTGAGAGGGGGAATTTACTCAGAGGCACATAAGGAATGTGGTGATATAGCTAGAGGAAAATGGTGACATTTAGGAAGGTATCTTCTTGAAATTTACTGACACACAGAGATGAACAATAATCCAACACAGTTCTGCCTTAATGGCAAGGTTTTGTCCAGTACCAACCATGCCAACCAATGGATGCAGAGTAATGCTGCTACCTAAGAAGTATATTGTGTTGGAGAATGAAAAGCTAGAAATATAAGCAAAACATAAGCAAAACATGTATTTACCAGAAGAATGTGATTTTACTATCCAGTAACATGAACATATTTAATCCTTATATTTGCTAGAGGCTCATTCTGAATACAGTTTTAAAAACAAAACAGCCTGGAAAGCAGTTGTGCTGAGATCATGGTTAGAAAAGTTCCTTAGCAAACTGGACTTTACACCTGAATTTCTAAGGCAAGATGTCAGGAAAAAAAAAAAAAAATTAAAAAAATCCATCTTAGGCTTTTAGGATTTACTGAGGAATAACAATATTTGATAAAGGGTACAGCAATAAACAGCTATAAGATTACAGGACTATTAGAATTCATGCTACTGCATTGTCAAAAAGATGCATCAGCTCCATAAAGCACAAAGGAAAAAAGAATGATAACCCAAGAAGTGTCATCTAGGCATTCACAGAATGTAAATTTAAATGTGTCAAGCAAACAATTTCACTACTTTTATACTGCAAAGTTCTGGCTTGGACTTCTTACAGAAATGATTTTGATTTAACAATGCATTTGTTAAATCTGTCTTTTTTTTTTTTTTTTTTTTAAATCTAACAAGCTAGCAGAATATGTTAACCCATTTTTTTTAAAAAACCACAACACATTCCCTTAGATTTAAGAAATAGTAAAAACATTCTGTTCATGATAAGCTAAGGAGGGAAGGCTAAATAGATGATTAAATCAAGAATGATGAGTACATTTTCTTTGATGTTGAAATCAGAAAGGGGATGCTTGGGTAAGTTTTCCTAGGATTTTTTCTGCTTGTTGCTTCCTTTTTGTCTGGTGACATGGGCAAAAAGGCAGAGGAATACCACATGCAATAGGAGTTATCCCAAGATGTTACTGGGATGCAGTTTTTTTCCAGCACTTGATAGGGTGAGAACCTTTACAAGAGAGGAAGTAGGTGATTCAAGAGAGTAAGTAGGTGGTTCCAGTCACTGGAGCAGTCCCAGAAGATGGCTCTGTCCTGCAAGACTTGTGCCCAAGTACAGACTTGTATTCATTGTGGTTTAAGTCAGTTATGCTGCTTAATCCCCCCCCCTGAGTTTCTCTGTTTGGCAGATATGCTTCCTTGCTCCAGATCTGAGCCAAAGGGTGAGACAACTTATAGGAGCAGTATAGATGGCTGGGGAATTTAGTCTTGTATGCTAAGCTTGAGCCATAAACTAACATGGTTGTATAGACTTACCAATAAAGATCAGGATTATGATGTCAGCCAGTAAGTAGCTCGGGATGCTGAGCCAAATGACCTCATAGGGTCCTGCCTTTTGATACCACAGACACTTATAAATAATTACCAATATTATACAGAACACACCAATGGAGCAGCATTTTTCCCATAGACATTTATGCCTCAGCCCTGACAGGGATGGCTCAATGAGTTCTAAAGGCAAGACCCTTAGTCATATTTCATTTTCTCTCATCCTGTCACCAACCACTAATTAGGGGTATTCCCTGTTCTTGTGATTTTTATCATGGCCATGATATTTGAGATGTCTCCCTAAAACCACTCTTTTGAAGCCATGTGATTACATCAGACTAGAAAGTTTCCAGATCATAAGGTTGGTTTGGGTTGTTCTTTTATTTTTTTTTAAATAAAAAAAAAATAAAAAAGAAAGCTATAAAACCCAAAAAAAACAAATAGAAAGCTTCCAAATTTTTAGGTTTTTAAGCATCATTATTTCTATGGCCTGACATGACTTTAACATCTGAGGTTAACAAAATGAAGTTAATGTTGTGTTAAAAAAACAAACAAGCAACAAAACTGTGTCCCCCGAGAAACCAAAATAAATTGCTCTAACTTTTGGTAACCACCAGCTGGGGTTTGATCTGAACCAGGGACATCTATTTACTTCCAGTCTTTTACCTTTCTTCCCTCCCCAGCATATTTCTAATTATCTCTTCTATTTAAATTGTTTGCTTCTTTAAAAAGGCCTGAAAATAATTGAGCCTTGTTGATGTTACATGGTATTTTCCATGTAAATAAAACATTCAGTACAGAGAAATGTTAAGAAGGATAGTGAGAAATATTTGAAACTTTCCTTGCTGGCTAGGAATATGTAGTTTCTAAGCCAAGTGTCTATTCCAGATTATGTAGTTAAACTCTTACTAATTTAAAAGACATGAAGACTTTTCTTTGGGAATTCTATGGTCTGTCATGCTGTTTGCTGAACTGATTGTCATTTCGTTTTGTTACACAATTACTTTTAGTGATTCACCTTTTTAATGAGAGCAGAAGGGAAACAGCAAAGAAAACATTTCTCTAAAATGTTTTCAGAAAGGCCCACTGGAATTTGAAATGGGTCTTATTTAGTGTACTTTGCATAATTTGTTACACTAAATATGAAACAGATTTCAAGTGCAGCTGTAGTGCATGTGTTACCCAGAAAGGCTTGAGTCTCCCAGAACACAACCATTGGCTTGGTCAGGGTTTGTCAAAATTGGAATCACTGGGCAGAATGACACCATGGAAAAACTCCATGCAAGAAGGAATTCAGGATCAGACACTGCTGAGGATTCACACAACATTTTATCTCCCTCACTTTTGCTTTTGGAAAGCAACATTATTACTTCATATGAAATGTCCTGAGAGAGGGAGCAGCTAAGACTTTACCGACCTGTGATCAGCTTTGTTATCACATGGGGATGTGCAACGAGAGGAACATACACCTTGTCCTGCACAGGGGAATTCCCTGGTTCCATCCATCAGGCACCAGCCATGACCACCACACTGGTCACTGCAAACCTCTGCAGCCAAGAAAAGCTGTGAGAACTTCAACCTGAGTTGGTGAAATGGCTTCAATTAGACAGGACACTGCTCAGGTGCAAATGGTGACTCGCACTGGCTCTGTTCTGTCTTTGCCAATGTAGTTTGAATTTACAGCTCTAATAACAAAAGTAACTAGAACTTGTGTTGCTGTGTTGTTAACAGCTTCCCAACGTTCAGTGTTTGCCTGCTGAAAGTGAATAGTGAATGTTGGTGAGGGAGCAATCACAGCTGCTTCATCCATCTGTGTCTATGGCTATAGCAGCACCTAGACATTAGCAGCGAGGACCATAATCATGGATGAGTTCTAAAATAGAAAGAATTCTCTATTTCTAAATACAGATCTAGATTAAATGATAATAAAAGAATAGAAGATTTATAATATCGGTTTTAGGAAACCAGAGCTGTTTTTTAACTGTGTTTTCATCTTGCCAGCAGCATTCAGTAATGGATCAAGATGAATCTCCTCTGCACTATCACAATGCAAGGACATAATAGAAGAAGTAGATTCATGACTCTTCTCACTGTTAGGATGTCTAATATTTCATGTTATAGAAGCCTAACTTTAGTTGCTTATTGTTTGGTTTAATTTTAACATTCAAGCAAAACTGTCCCTGTGATTTTCTCCCCAATCCCTCTTGGTCTGTTATGGGCAGCCATGATCCTGTGCACAGGAACTACATGGGGATGAAGGGTATTTTTTTGTGTGGTTGCCTAGGCTTGACAGAAGGGCTAAGAAAGTGGCTTGGAGCTGTGCAGAATGGGTGTGCACAGCACAGGTTATCATGTTTAAATGGACAGAGGCACAGAACATGCTTAATGAGGCTAAGAGCTTGTTCTGCCAAGGCTTGTAAGAAATTATGTAATTCGAGTGGCCTACATAAGTGACCAAATTAAAACTACAGAAGAAAATTTTGTGGAATTCCTATTTATTCTATTTTATTCCTGTGTTTTATTCCTATTTAATGAAGCTTAATATAATTCTTATCTAGGTTCAAGAAATGCCTTAAGGAATGACATATGCCACAGATAAAAATTTAACAATGGTTGACTCCAACTTCAGACAATTTCATAACTGCTTCTTTCCTATGCTTTAATCTACTTTAAAGTTTACCAGTTAAAATCTACTAATTGTCTACTCTGAATAGATTTCTATAGGGTCCATTCTTTGATCTACTAGTGACTCAGCTTGGGATTTCACTGTCTTTGAACCTATGATCTTCATTGAGTAAAATATGAAACTCAGCTTTTGGAGTTACACGTGCATGGCTGCTTAGCTAAAAAAAAAAAACAAACTAAACCAACCAAATCACTGGTTTTCACTCTGGCTGAACCAATAGCAAAAGAGATATTTATTTTTGTTGAAAAGGGTCCCTTTTGTGAAGCATGAACGAGCATGAGATGTAAATCTAACAGAAAAAGTTTTTGAGGAGATTTGCATTTTCCCCTGGTGTTTTGGGGCTAGGTAAGTATTCCACCATGTTTAAGTAAGGCCTGGTTTGACACCAAAGGAATTCAGTAATGATACTCCTGAGCAAAAGGAAAAGATTCAACCAGACAAATGAAACTTGCATACTTATTTCCCATTAGAAAATGTTAGGTCTGTGATTCTTAGTTGTGATTACTTTTTCAGGTCTTTCAAATACATTTTCAAGTCGGATTGTGCTGAGACCAGTGGCATCAGAGTAGCAATGATGGAAAAATCACTGAAATCCATGCAACTGTTTTCAGTGAATCCATCAACAGAGCTCCTACCTCCTTGGATAACAGGAATATCACCCATATTCTGCCCCCCTGCAGCTGGGAGGGTCCTGAAGGGAACATTCTGCTGAATGTATCTGTACAAAATTCCACAGGTTCTGTGGATGTTTTCTGTCTCTTTACCATGCAAACTGTTTATTAGAGCAACTGTGATCATGATGTCTCCTTTTATCTGTCTTTTGTATGCTCCTAACACCATCTGTTACTGTGCAGCAGAAATGATTGAGCTGCTCTTCCAAATAAGTGAGCAAAGATGTTACCTCCTTGTGGTTTTCAGATCCAGGTATCTGTTCAGCCTCTCCTGGCTGTATAAATGGAAATAAATGACTAGTGGCTGTATGAATAGAAGTTCTGCATTTGCTTGCTATTTATATAGGATTGATGTCTCCTTTTTGTATCAAATTTATCATTGCCTCATTTAATGACTTTTACTGTAAAGCCTGAAGTATAAAAACCATAGCCAACTGTTCAAAAAAAATGGATGTTGACCTAGTTTGATCTCAATGAGCAGGCAAAAAGATGCAATAATGTGTAAAGCTGGCAACAATTATAGGAACAAATAAAACTTTTTTTTTTTTTTCTCTCTCAGGGCTTGGAGAAGAGCAAACAAAAAGAGCTAGAAATTTCAATGGTTTAATGTTGTTTCGATTCTAAGTATAAAAGAATCTCTGAGGCTCTTCAGAATGTGCCAACAGGTCAGAGCACTTTCCAGTTGCTCTAACTACTCTTTAATAAAGTGGAACTGTTTGAGGATTTGACAAGTCCCATGGGTCAGGAAACACATATTAAACATCCTTAGAGAATTTCTCTCTTTCAGTATTGAACCAATGCTGTATGACATAAAAAGCAGTCCTCCATTCTCTTCTCTGCCATACAGGCTTCTCTTTCACTGTCTTTTTTGAGTGTGAGGGTAGAAGGACATTCAATTTGAAACATAAATCCTACTCAGTTCCAAACTGGGGAAAAAAATAAAATACCTTCTGTGAGGAGGAATCAGCTTTATAAAATAGCTGATTAACTTGAACCATTCCTTTCTTGCCACATGTCCCTTACTCTCAACCATCTTATTTAGTCAAAATTTAATCAAGATTTAATATTTTATTTCCATTTTTTTTTCTCTTGTGTTATCATCAGCTTCCTATTGTGTTTTAATCAATTCTAATATTTCAAGGGGTTCTTCTTTCTTTTTAGAAACAGAATTTTCTCCCCATCAATGCTTTCCTATCCCATCCTCTCCAACATCCTCAGCAAATAGCCCAGACATCAGATTAAATGTCATTTTACTTTGCCATTCCCTAAGAAATGCTGCATTTCTGACCCCAAATGATGGTTATGCATTTTTACATGCCTGCTACCATGTGGCCAAAGCTACTACTTTATATACACACACACATATATATATATAAATATAGAAATATATTCACAGGCCCTGCACTCATTCCTTTGCCTGAATTCTGTGGTGAGTTTGTAGTGTAGAGCACCAGAGCCAGACAACTGTCAGAATGGATGTTACTCAGTTGTAAGGTCTGTAAGTCATAACATAGAGTAGGGATAGAAAAAAAACCCAAACAACTCACTTACTTTATTCTTTCTTTTGTTGTTGTTGGAAGAAGGCAGTATATTCTCATGTACACAAGGAATGTAATTTGCTGAGCTAGCTTTAAGATTGAAGCATTTTAAGAGGAATTCTTAGAATTAGATGAATCCTGAAATGCAGCACCTCAAACACCTTTCATTTTTTATCTTTTGGCATGTTGAATAATTTTATCTTGAAATCAGCTGATTTTGGCCTATGAAACACTTTGCAACTCTCACCACTCTTGAAAAACAATGTGTTCTTTCAAAACCACTTTGCATTTGGATGGAAGCCCTGCTAAATTTTACTGTAAGTGGGCCATTTCCATTGGATAATCATATTTGCCTGAAGACTAGAATACCAGAATGCAGTTTCTTCCAATCTATTTAGCATAATTCTGATTGTGATAATGACAGTCTGCTTTTCTGAAATTATGAGAAGAAAATTTGCACTATGAACATCCTGCATGTCTGTATCCATGGCTGAGGTTTGTTATTTGGACAGGAATTTGGCCATTAAGCTTTGTTTCTGTTCCTTTGTACTATTTAAAGCAAGAAATTGCTTCTGCAATTGCTTAAAGGCTAAAGATCAGAGATACATCCAATCTACAATGCTTTTAATTGTGTGCAAGAATATGATGATGGATGCTCACAGTTATGTAATAAGATAGTTATAGGAAGAATGCTTAAAAAGTTTAGATGTCCTTTTATTGTTAGTCTTTCATATCCTGTGGAACTTTGTATGATATTCTAGGGACAGACCATGTCTTGCTAAGTGAATATAAATAATATTACACCTGAATAATCCACTAAGAGCATGGCAAGTGGATTTCTAGAGGTATCATTCCACTAAATCTTCTGTGAAAGATTCAGGTGGTGTGGTTATATATCGCGTGAATCAAGAAGGGTTTCCAGTACCATTCCACACAGCTGCTCATTTATCTGGGGCTCTCAACACTATGGTTTTATTATTTTTTAGCAATATGCTTTGCCACTGAAATAACACAAGTTACATGAATGCTGAATACTTGTAATTTGTTTTGTTGTTTCATAACTGAGGCAATTTTGCATTAACTAAAGAATAGGCAGAATGGTGATATTGGTATCAGTGTTTTTCCCATCTAAAGCATGAAGGTATCAGCTTGAGTTAAATAATTGTTGAAGAACTTCCACAGGACACCTCAGTCTTGTTCCTTCTTGTGACACATCACAGGATTGTGAAAACAGAGCAATAATATTCCATTAATTGGCACATTAACTGGATCTGAGGTCAGTGTGTTTCAATTAATACATCAGCAGCACATGCAATAGCTGGACTGTTGTGATGGAGAGGAAGCAATTATAAAAAAAAAAAAAAAAAAAAAAAAGAAAAGAAAAGTACAAAGCCAGTTTTTAATGCCTATTCCAGCAGAAACACCCAATAACACCCTATTAATAGAATGGTCCTACAAACAGAAGGTCAAAACCATGTGCACCTTTATCAAATGTACCAACACAAGAATAATCAGGGAATTTGATGACTTTTCATACTTTCCCAAATCAGCTAATGATTAGACATGACCATGTAGCAACACATCAGTTGCTGAGTGAGAACCTTAAGCTCACTCATTTTACTCAAGCCACTGAGGCTGTTTCTGCTACAGATGTCACTATTTAGTGTAACTGTTCTTTATCTTTCTTCAAACAAGATTGTTACCCCCTTACGGTTTTCACTTCATGTTTCTCCCAATGTCACAAACTATCACTTTTTCACACCTTTTCAAGACTGACTCCCCAGTTCCTGACAGTCTGCCCTCATATCTCCCAAATCCCAAAGCAAGCTGCAAATACAATCCCAGAAAGCTGCATTTTATTTTGACCTGTTCCTCTTTTTCTTTGGAAAAAATCTGAAGAACAGACAAGCAAGTGTAATATATTACCTCTGGTGGCTTAGCTGGACAGCAGCAGGGGCTTGTAATAAGGATGTGGTAATACACCACAAGGAATCTGTAGACTCATAAAACTTGACCTTATAAATCTCTACGTTTATCAATTCCATACAGCAGCCACTCCCTGTGGTGGAAATTTCAGACCAATAAACCTGCAGTTGATAACCGTACAATTTATCCTCAATTTTCCCCTCCAGGCCAGCTAATCATGCTACACTCATAATAGCTGAAAAAAATGGGAGTGTCACTTAAAAATAAAGGTGCCACCTGATTCTTGTAATTTCTTATAATTGCATATAATTAAGGTGTTAAGCAAACTGGTTTATAGTGATAGCCAGGAGTCCTAGATTTTTTTCTTGGTCCTATCTCTTTGTTTCAAGTTCCTACTCGTTCTCACCTGAAAACTTCTCTCTTGCTGGTGTTATTTTTCTTTTTGGTTTGATTGTTTGGCTTCATTTTGTTTGGTTTGGATTTTTTCTGTAGGGTTTTGTTGTTTTTTTTTTTAATTTTATTTTTAGAATTCACTTAGCTTCTGCCAGGGGAGTTTTAGATCAGATATTAAGAAGAAATTCTTTACTAAGAGAGTGGTTAGACACTGGAATAGACTGTCCAGGGAAGTGGTGGAATCACCATCCCTGAAGGTGTTGAAAAAATGAGTAGATGTAACACTTCAGGCTGTGGTCTAGTGGTTAGAGAGATGCTGGGATGAAGGTTGGACTTGATGATCCTGGAGGTCCTTTCCAACCATTATGATTCCACGACTCCCTGGAGTAGACAACTCCTTTCTCTGGACAGTAAGGACTTTAAGAAACAGGAAAAGATCTGTCGAAGTGACCTGAGTTTGATGCCAAAGACCATAGCCTGAATTTATTTTGTACACAGCTCTGTATGCACAAGTGCTTCTGACCTGACTTCTATCTTTGCCTGTCAAAAATGCCTGAACAAACCCAGCAATTCCTTCATCTGACTCTCCTGCCTGTTTCCTCCAGGCAGCACTTCGTACTCATATGTAAATGTCACATCTGGAGAAATGAATGAGATTTCTAAAGATTTTGACATCTTTTCCTTGTTGTTAAGTTTATAGTTTCATTCCTACAGTCAATGTTTTTGTAGCAGATCTTGTAGGAAGATTGATCTGTATCTATGTATATTTCTGTATAGTAAATACAACTAAATTCTGGCCTAAAGGAAAAAGGTGTCCAAGATGTTATGACTTTTTAAAGACAAACCTCCTCAGCACAAGTAAGAAGGACAAGCTTTCCATGTGTACCATGATCTTCTGAGTGAGGTGATGCACACGTGTGAAGCTCTCTTTCTTACAAGGCACCCCATGAAATATGGGAATCACTCAGTCCTGATCAGGTTGCAGAGGGCCAAGGAAGCAGATCTTCCTGGCAGATGGAGCAGTGGGCTGACACTGTGGAAATAAATCCTATTTTTGGCTCTCTTAACAAGTTGCTGTACAGGCTTTGTGGTAATGATTATAATCATTGTGTTTGTAACATACTCAAAGGCCTCTTGTGGGATGCAGAGAACTATCTTTTAAAACAAATTGAGTCTGTGTATGTTCAGCAAGTCTTAAAGACAATACACATTAAATATTTTTTTATCTTTCAATGTCTATAATCAGTAGAGTCCTATTAAATGGATTCCTATAAAAACATCCATCAAGTACTTCAAGATACCTTGAGCCTTCTTGGGGAAGAATAGTTGGTTCATTTATGTTTGGGCAGTGGAACAGAACCTGTTCCTGCAGTGACATGGCCATGGTGGGGTGGCAGAACAAGCACTGGGCATAGGAGGGCATTGCACAGCCATGGTTTGGCACATGGCAAGACAATAAAAGGGCTCTTTCACACCTTCTGTATCTTGGAAAGAGTGTAGAGAGGTCTAAAACCTCTCTGTTGGCAAACACATTGGGCTTGCTTCACAAGATATCAGGTAGTGCTATTACTCTCCACTTGATGTGCAAAATCTTCATGTTTTCTTCAGATTTTTCTCTCTTTCTATAAAATGTAGGGGGGAAAAAAAGGGTAATCCTTTTTCCTGACAGAGTTCTAAGAGAGATCTATTGGTTTCTTTATTTGCTTTTAGTACCAGGTTACATAAAACTGTACAAAAGAAAAAAGGCTGGGCACAATTCATGAAGGAAAGTATTTCTTTTGGGTAAATGTAAAGTCCTAATTTAATCAACATATTTTTTAGGTCCCGCATTTTATCCTTTTTTAATTAAGTCATTTCTAAGCTTTAAATCTTGTACAAAAATATTTTATTGGAATTTCATTACCATTGTTTTCCTTGGGAAGGCATCTTATAATCTTCATGATATTATTGTAAAGCCATCACTAAGCAACATGCTTTGGCATTTGTATAAGCTTTTGTCCACCTCCTTCCCTCCACCCAAATGCACGCATTTGCATTTACTGTTAAAATATTATGGATGCTGACATAAGTTTAGCCACAAGACCTGGTGTTAGACTGTCTCTAATTGATTTAATTATTCATAATTGCTCAGCTGGGGCTTATGTGTACTTCAGCATGATTAAGGGAGAACATACAAGTCTGCAGCTAATGATGTGTTCCATCATAATTTACAACCGTGAAGTTGCTAGAGCGAAATTGCACAGGCACAGTACATTTCTAATCCTGTTTAGAAAGCTTTTTCAGACCTTGCCAAAAAAATAAAGAACCCAGCTATGCTTCTGATGCTCTTCATAAATGAGTTTTAAGAAAGGATTGGAACAGCCTGCTGCCTTTTGTTTTGTTGAAATTAAAATTATCAGTAGAATCGGGTTAACAGACCTAACTCCATTGCATATGGGATTTAATTGCAGTGCATTTATTTTTGTTGCCTCCCGAGTGTGCTTGCTCATCCCTCCTTTCTACCTGCTCATCTTGTGCTAAATAGGATCAGTTTTTCTGTGAAAAAATGTTGGTGTTTGTGATTATTAAAAAAGAAAAGTAACTTCTGTCAATACAATGCATGAGAATGATCACACAGTGGCTTCCCTAATTGTCACCAAACATGTTTATGTAATTAGTTCAAGACAAGCAATTCTGCAAATGCCATGTACATTTTATGAGACAACATCCCTGAATACTACTGCTAAGGGATGGTGCCTTTCATGTCTTTCAACAGATCCTTACACATGGTGAACACTATTGGCAAAAAAAACCCCCAAACAATAGTAGAAATACTAAAAATGAACTTGATTGCCAGTGTAAGTGGATCATTCCAGACAGGGCCTCTTTCTTGCATATGATAGGGAAATATATCATTTTTTTTTGCAAGTGTATGTGTAAGGGAAGGAAAACAAAGATGTGGTATGCTGTGAATGACAAATATTCCTGAGATTTCTATAGTCTTAGCATACTTAGCATGAAGTTCAGCATTTCTTAAGAGCTCACTTAGCCTTGATCACAGCACAGTTTGCAGGGATCTATCCAGTATCATCTCCAACTGCATGTGAAATCAGAGCAGCTGGAGAGGCAAACTAGAAAATGCAGCATCACTGCCCTGGTCGGAAGGATCGTGTGGCTTTGTCTGGAGCAAGTCTCAATTGCTGCTAACATGGCATTAACTTTCCCTGGTACTTTGTGTTTTGGATGCCTCTGAACAAAGAATGTTCCAAAACAGAAGGTTCTCCCTCAAGTCCTGGTTCATAACACACACTTTTCTTTTTTGGACCTCGGAGAGACGCACCACGCAGCAGTTAGAGCTGCAATGTATGTAAGAAGGATGTAATTACAATTATTTATTTAAGCTGGTTCTGAACCAGGGAATCCTGATATGAAGCTGGAGCCAGTAAAGGCTTGAAAACCTACTGACAATAAGCAATTCTTCATGGAACAAAACTATTACAATAGAGGGTCTTTGATCTTGCCTGTCTCCTGTTGCCAATTGAACTTTGTCACCATGCACTGTCATCCACAAGGGAGCACTTTTGAATTAAGCAGTCTACAGCAATTTAGTCTGTTCCAGCTTTGAAGTGCCAACATCAGTCAGGCCAGTACTAACTTTTTTCATTAAATTTTTTTTGAGTTCTCTTAGGAGTTTAGCAGTCCTGGCATTTAGATAACTAAAGTCAAGAAACCAAGGCACTAAGACATCAAAAGCAAGAGGGGCCCCTAAAATACAAATGTGAACAATCATTAGGCTCTAATGGTGCACTTCATTAATGTCCACTTCAAAGCAAAAGTTTACTGACTTTGGGATTGACTAATTTACACATTGCGGGAAATTGCTGCCAGCCATGCATGTAACCACTAAATGTTTCTGGAATAAATAGAAACGCCCTCTTCCTTCAGAAATCAGGAACTGCAAACTGAGCCTTTAATTGCAAGATGGCCTTTGGTTTGGGAATGGAAAACCTGTCTAGCCCATAAATCACTGAAGCTGTCTGTAGTTGTCATACAGACACACAGATGTCAATCAGCACCCTCTTGCTAATTTCTCTCCCTCCATCCACCTCTTCAGTTAAATAGGAATATTGCAGGATAGGCTGGTGTTCTTTAGGACATGTTCATCTATTTAGAGACTTGGGGAACACATCTTTGGAAGCTAAAGCCTGCTGAAAAGTCAGTTGCTTCTAAGTAAAACTGGTTACTACACCACTGAGACTGAGGTTCTTGGGGAGAAGGGAAGGAACTGTTCTACTTTTATTTTTACTTTTAGAGTTACCACTAAGTTTACTGTTAGTGGTAACTCTTCCATGAGTAAATATGATATCTCTGTGCTAACAAATTACATTCACATTCCAAGTTGTACTAGTCCAGATATATCGATTAACAAACAAACAAACCATAAATTAACCACTATAAATGGTTAAAACTATAATTCAAATAATCAGAATGAAAGTTTACCATGTTAAGAAACATCTACAGCCCACGGACTGCCTGAGCAACATCCTCACACAGAAGTCTAAGATGATGTGGGCTGATCTGTAAAAGAACTGAGCACGTGCAAACTTTCTTGTGCTGTCAGGAAGAATTGCCTACATTACAAAATGTGGTTGTGTTTGAATGGAGCTGTGATAACTGAGTGAGAAGACAGGAGGCCAGTCACAAGTTAGAGGTCAATGGAAGCCAGGAAAAATTGTGTTCAGCTGATGCTATGGTGAATATAATTTGTCCTTGTCTAAACACTAACCACTAAGATATGGTAACATCCTGCCATCTAACTAGATTGCTTCCAATCTTGTTCAAGCACAATCAAATCTTTTATCTAGACAAGCCTCACTATGGCTGTAAAATCTCAGCTCCTTTGAAAAATCAAGCTGTTGGCTCTTAATGCATGAAAGAGCCTAGAAAACATTTTGCTTAAAAAGGATCTGTATAGGATTGCCAGAAATCCACACCTCAGTGAGAGTACTTAGAAAAAGAAAACTATTATTGATGTGTATTGGGCAAAACACAGAGAGATGGTTGCCAAGGGTTATGATGAAAAATAGGGAAAAGAGTTAGAATGTTTCTGCTTTATATTTCAACTGACTTCCTTAATTTTTAGCAATTACCTTCTTGTTGCAACATTTTAATAAAAGTCTGTGCCTTCATGCCTGGTAGGGAAGCTAACTTGCCATGGGCAAGAATGGCAAAAAAAAAAAAAAAAAAAAAAAAAAAAAAAAAAAAAAAAAAAAAAAAAAAAAAAAAAAAAAAAAAAAAAAAAAA
>JAOEGS010000987.1:68807-87888 GCA_025447755.1 Corythornis vintsioides | reverse complement strand
AGTTTGCACCCATTGCCTCTCGTCCTGTCATTGGATGACATTGAGAAAAGTCTGGCTCCATCCTCTCTACACTCACCATTACTTAAACACCACAAACTTGTACCCGACCCAAGCCGTTCCAGTTGCTGAAGGAAAGGCAAACTCAGGAGGTGCTGGGCTCCCTCAAGTCACACTGGGCACAACAGACCAGATCCATGGGCTTCACTCACCTGAAGCCTCTGCAGCTCATCACAAACCCCCAGAGAGCAGCAGGAGAAGCCTGGCTTCCATCATCTCCCCCTTTACTGCCTCTGATTAAGAACTGGTCAAGGGGCAAAAATATGAATATGTAATACCACAATACACCACATTCTTGCTTCATCTACCTCCTGGGACAAGCAAGGGCAAGAGACTGTGGGTCATGAGGAAGAAAGAGCAGATTGCTGCTGCTTCTCAGCCCTGACCTCCACTGGCACCTCATGAAGAACATAGCTTCCCAATTACCCAGTTCCAACTGGGAGCTCTGGGTGCAGCTGCCACTCTGTGCTGGGCTCCAACCTCCCCTGAAATGCCACAGAACAGACACAATCCATTTTCATTTTCTGGATAAAGCAAAGCAGGCTGGCTGAAGGGGCTCAGAGGAAAATGATGATCACTGCAGTAAATTAATGCCTCCAGCGTGAAATTTCTGTCTTTGGATGAAACTTGCTATCAATCCATTAACCTTCATTTTCTGAGTTTTGGCAATATAATAGCATATATATTAAATTCTATTTCTGCCCAAATTTTACTTATGCCTGGGGGGTTGGGGGGAGCCACCAGCAGCAGATGAAACTCCTGTAAGTAGCAGAAGCTAGAGATTTAGCTTTATTATCAGCTAAAGACACCTTTTCTTCATTAAATACATCAACATACATTATGGTCAAACTTATTTAATTAGATACTGCTTACCATGAAACCATAAAACCCTATTTTTTGTTTCAGATATACAGCAAATACTCCTTAAATTGAATACATCAACCTAAAAACACAGGTTTAATCATTTATGAAATATACTGGGGAATGGGAGAGCAGACATTGACTGTTCTACAAAGTTCCAAGCTGGTAATTAAAATTAAGCCTATAGACTTAAGATTCCTCTGCACTAGGTAGTGGGTGAAAAAGGATATAAAAATCATTACTGCACTGGGCTGTCAGATCTGGGTTTGTTATTTAGCTCTACATCATTAAGAGATCTCTGTTTAGGTGAGGAATAGGAGCAGTTACTCCTCAGTTATGGTGGCATCTGAACAGGATCTGCTCCACACACAACCCCCCTCCTGTTGATTAACAGCAGCTATGAGGAGGCAGGAAAATTCCACTTAAGCAGCAGCAGCAGCACAATGACCATGGTTACCAGTCCACTGGCATTACAGAGCTGAGGCTGCACGTTGAACTGGAGCACAGAGCACATCTCTCCACCATTCCAAGCACATTCTGCAACCAAGCTATCAGGAAAATGAAATTTTCTTTGCCATCCTTCTTGTGAATGCACTGCCCCACTGCTGGCTGCTCTCTGCAGAAAGGCAGCTACAGCCAGAACAAGATGAATGAAAACTTCCCTAGATCTATTTTACAATAAAAGGTGGAGCAGTAAATAACACACAAAACTCAACTGGGGAGTGAAAAAAAGGAAAGTAACAACTTCCATATAGATCAATGACACCAGCATTAGCCATATAATAAAACACACTAAAAGGTTTAATTAAATACCAAAAAAGAACTCTTCAGACATACAGGAGCCACAAGTCCAACATCTCTAATGGTACTAAATGTTCCTGGTTCAAGCTCAATTCTGATTTTATGACAGAGGCAACTCTTCTGCTCTGTGCAGCAAACTCTCATTTCACTTTTGTTATCTAACTTCAACTCCTTCTGGGGATTTTGGGTTAGATGCACCAAATCCAACCTTTTATTTATTGAGCATCATCATTCAGAATGAGGAAAGCTCTAATTGAACTCATACAAAAACTGAGTCTCCTTCAAGCCAGTCTAATTCCTTCATTCTCCTGTCCAATACTGTGTTTCAGCAATGACAGCACCTTGCTTCCCTCTCTGCTGTACAGTATCTAACTGCCAACCAAGGCTGCAGAGGGAGTCTTGCAGTCCTGAAAGCCTGAACTGGTGTCATCAGCAAACAGCATCCATGATAAAGTTGAGAAAGAATTAAAATCAACATTTCTACACTGTCAGAAATTTCATATCTAGGTTTTATTTCCCTCCTACTGGAACTTAGCATACTTAATGGAGCAGAAGGTGGAATGTGACAGCAGGAAAGTGCTTCACAGCAGCAATGTTCTGATACTCTGACTGGAATATTTCATTTGGCATTGCTGTGCTCAGTACTCCTCATTATGAATTCTTTGATATGAGCTGTATTTTGCAATAGGCTGCATTAGCATCTCCCAGGAATGGGTGAAAGTCATTCACATCCCTCAGCAAAACACCAACCCTATTTGAGGAGGCTGCAGCTTGCAGGACTCTAAACACTTGTAACACCTCAACACCACACAGCAGGGAAGTTTCAAACTGACAACAAAGATGTGATACTACCTGATCCTCCATCTCAGTACTGTGATGTATCCAGGGAGCAGACATAACTT
Organism: Corythornis vintsioides; assembly: GCA_025447755.1. NCBI lineage: Eukaryota > Metazoa > Chordata > Aves > Coraciiformes > Alcedinidae > Corythornis > Corythornis vintsioides. The sequence continues at coordinate 85,267 of JAOEGS010000987.1, read as the reverse complement.
TAGGCATGGAGAAAAACACCTACAGTGACTGTACATCAATTCTTATCACTGATTTTATACATTGTTTTATAGTGCCAACAGAAAGCACACACATCCAGCATGAAAATTAACATTATTTCCCTAAAAAACTGTGGAGTATTTCTTTGATCTTAGAAACAGATACAAACTATTGTCAGCTGGAGACCTTCTAAAGCTAATTTAACCTTTCTTGTTCTTCAGAAGGAAGGAGACTAATAACCAGCATCGTAACTCCATGTTACTGGACAGCTTTATATCCATTCCTCGTGGAAAGCAGGAGATGAACAGATTTCCAGCACTGAAGCAAATCAGTCTCTGAAGAATTCAGAGGTATGTGTAAATTCCCTTGCAAAGTGGTACTTAACGAGAAAAAAAGGACTCCGAAGTGCAATTCACAGCATCCTTCGCTGCTTAAGCACACAGCATTAGCACCGTATTTTCAGCCTTCGGAGGAAAATTTCTGTATAGTAGTTAAAATTTCAACTGGGGAGCTGGGCTAGGGAAAAAAGGAGCCCTCTAGAACTGCATTCAAAACTTGAACTGAGTTTTATACCATTTATATGTTGTCGGTGCTGCAAGAAAAACTCTGCAGCAGCTACGGGTTCCTTGAGGTACAGATGATTCTATACAAGGGTCATCCTGCAGTGTGCATTTAAATGCCCATTAAAGCCCTACCAGGAAGGCTGGAACAATAAAAGATGAAAAACATGTCCAGGGAGGTCTGGCCAGCACTGATGACAGACACAGCATCAGGAGGGGACAGTAGCCCCTGATAGACTCTTTCCATTAAACTACCTAATGATGGAAGAGAATAACTGGGGGAAGGTTTGTTTTATTTTTCTTCTGTAGAACTCTTTTGACTTCAGCTGAAAAGCTGTCTGTGGGACATGTGTAAAGTATTCTGTGTAACAACTGTCCTTATACAGAACATTTTTTGCTTCTGATGCTTCTTCATGCCATGCATTAGCTACAAATATGCTACTTACTTACAAATAAATCACAATATTTAATAAGAACTTGACTTGTCCTACATGGAATGTCAAGCATAAATCATGAAGGTGACTATTTCAGGACGTTATTTTGCTTTTCTGCTTTGTTAGTGCTCCCTAAGAGTATCATTCAGTAAACCTCATGCTAGGGGAATTGAGGCATAAAATAATATTCAAATGATCAAAAATAATCCCTGATGTCTGCAAATTTTTTGTTTCAAGGAAACATGAATTTGGGGAAATTCTGAGCACTGAATGTTTTGCTAATGTTTTTTATACCACGCAGCCATCAAGGGAATTCTCTGCAGATCTAACTGGTATAGTAGCTTTATCTTGTCCATCTTGTACATATTGAGGACCCACTGCAGGGTTACAGACAAACAGTGACAGAAAGCTCAGTTATCCTACATGAAGGTATCAGTGAAACATGACTTGACCAGCAGCACAGTGAATAGAAAAATCCCAGCAGCTTGATTAAAGCTCTTTTTGCAACAGACATTGAAAACTCAAAGGATGCAGCAGTGTTTTAATGTGTAAGAACAATGTCTTAAGAAAAAGTACTTCCTATCAGAAATTGCCCAAATTATTCTTATTCTAGTATTACAGCAGCAGAAAGAGCCAAGGAGCCTGCATAGCTGCCAGTGAGAACATCAAGTGATTTATAAAGCTTTTTGTGCTTAAAATTGTATAATAAACTTCCTTGAAAAACCAACTCACTCATCTATTCATGCTTAAGAACACATGCAGGGGCTGGTGCTTGCTATGTTAAGCAAACTGAATTTATTTCAAAGCTAAACAAACATCTCAGAACCTTCTTCAGGAGAAGCTGAGGCTTGTTAGAAGGCAGAGCAAGAGCTGCTGAGCAGAGGTACTGAGAAGCCAGTGCTGACATCAAAGTTGTGCAATACCTTGTAACAGTTGATTCTCTTTCCCCACTTCAAAATAGAATTTCTTACAACTTCAAGTAAAATACACCTTTTCTAAATGCTATTTTTATCTGTCAAATACACCTCAAGTGCCTGCTTTCATACATTTTTTACTTACAGTCTTCAAAGATACAGTTCAAAGACCTACAGGATCAAAAAAGCTCAGTTACATATATAAAAGCTGTAACAGATATAGATAAACCTATATATTCATTGGGCCTCTTTTTTCTGTTGAACTTTGTTGGCTTATAGACTTTATTACACACAGGTTCACATGTGTGTTGAGCCAGAATCTTGGAAGGGAAGACCATTATACTATTGTTTTAAAACCACCCTGCCTTTGAACTTTACACAACTGGAAAGAAAAGAAGTACTAGAATCACCATAAAAAACTCAAGAATGCGTGTATTTGATTCTCCACTGGCAGAAGCAGAATAATACAGCAGAATAATTCAGCAGAATATCCCTGTGACACCAGGTAAGCCTCTCAGGAGCAGTAGGTATTTTGTCAAGCCACACTTGTTAAAGCTGGTTAATGCAGCTCCCTTGTGCTCTGCCAGCTGTGACTGAAGGATCAGGAATTATTTCTGCCAGTTCTCCCAATATGCTAAATACTGGTTTTGTTACCCAAGCTGGCCAAAACTGCCCAAAGTGCAATTAATCCCAGGGAAATGTCAGAGAAACATAAAGCCTCAGAATTAATTTGTCAGCCCTAAGCCCCCATCACACACCCAGTGACACAAGGCTGGATTTCACCCCTGCACACACTGCTCAGCTGCCTCTGACACGACAGCAGCCCTCCTACTCTGCAAACACACTGCTTCAAAACAGTGCCTTCCCAGGCTATCCAGGCAGAAAAAACTTCATCACACCACAAGGAAACTGAGGAGACTGGCTTGGAAAACTAGCACCAAAATTGACAGTTTCTCACACGAGCTATGTGAAGAAATCCAGTTTGTTTCAGGGTCTGATGTGTACAAACCCACTCCTTCCAGGGCCTGCTGCCATGCCATAAGAAAGTTCCCTTTACAGGAGCAGTGGCAGGGTTCTCCTCCTGTAAAACTTATACACACATGGATAAGAAACTAGTCTCTAAAAAAAAAAAAAAAAACAACAAAACCCAAACGAAACACCTTCACAAAATGTATCAAAAATAATTGTGGAAAATGACTAATTAGACCTCAAAGGAAAACATGTTATATTTGCAAATGCAGCACTGTCAGGCTGACTTGGAAGCTCTACTTACAACATGCTCTGCACTTGAACTTCTAACACTGTAATGTGAGATTCAATAAACCTCCTTTGCTCATTAATAAAACAATCACTTTTATTAGAAAAGCAAGCTAATAACTTGAGTCACTCCTGACTGTGGAATAATATCAACAACAGTTTCAGCCAGGGAAGAGTACTTCAAAGAAAGCCTTTCTTCAGAAGGTACATTAGGTACTCAGTGAAATAGTCACTTCTTCAAGAGGAAAAGAAAGAGTTTCTCAGGACTCAACTGGACTAAACCCAAAGCCACAACCCAGCTGGAATTCAGCAGTGACACTGCATCAAGGCAGAGACTGGACTAGACACCAAGACTCTTTCCAACCTGAGGAGGCTATGATACTGTGATACTGGGATTTTCACTCATCCTTTTGTAGAGACAGAATAAAATAACCCCAGAAGAATGTGACAGCTTGGTTCAGTAGCTGAGAGTTGCTCTGTGGTGTAGGTACACACAGTTACAGTCACTGCATGATGCGCCTCTTGGCTTCATGCCATTACCCATGGAGAAGAGAGTAGCAAGAAACAGCCCAGAAGTGCAGCTCCTCCCAGAAGTGCAGCTCCCCTTGCTCAATGTGCACTTGTGCCAAGAAGTCCAATGGTATTTTGCTATTTACTTACAAGTAAAAACTATCACTCCTGTTTTCCTGGAAGGTGACATGCAACTCTTAAGCTAAACCTTCTCTGTAAATTACACCTTCACAAAATTAGCAGAACTAAGGTGAATGATTAACAAAAAGATAAATCTATCTTTCAGGTTTAGCAACTTGTAGAGAGAAGGAAAACAAAGGAGAGAGAGAAAGAATGAAAAGAGAAAAAAATCCATATACTAATTTATCAGTGGAGTAACAGAAAGAAAAGATAAACTGACCCTAAAAAGGTCACTTTCTTCCACATTTTTCTTCAGGGATAAGTTAAGTCTTAGGATATTTTCACTTCCTTAATATATTTAGATGTAGCTTTCCCAGAAGTCCACACAGGAGCTGCTCTGAACACCTGCTGCTTCCAGGGCACACTGGAGAAGAGAAATCAAAGTCAGGCTGGTAGATGGACCTCTAACTCAACGGGACTCACACTGGGATTTCATCACCTTTATTTCAAGATACAGCTTTGCTGAACTTTGGGCTGAACTTCCTATTAGTAAACACACTCAAAAGGAGCTCTGCTGCAGTTTGACTGACTACAGCAGCACTCTGAGCTACAGCTCAACTCGACCCTCGGCAGAAAAGCTCAAGTCTTGGAGAAAGGCGAGGGATGAGGAGTTCACCCCCCATCTCCTGCCTGCAGCACAGTCCCCACCAGGGCTGCTAGCCCCGTCCGCACTGCTCGGGAGGTTCCGCTGCGAAAGCCGCCAAAGCGCCTCCCTCGGCCGCTGCTCCCCCCGCTCCCCGCGCCTGCCGGTGCCCGGCTCCGCCCGCCAGGTGGCGCTGCCGCTCCAGGGCTCCGGGCTGGCTCCGCAGCCTCAGCGGCGCCTCCGCAAGGGCCGAGCGGTACCGGGCTGCGGGGGAGCTCGGCACGACTCCCTGCCAGGAGGCTGCCCTAAGGATCTTTTGTGATTGGCCTCCGCCGTCTCCAGTGCTGCAAGAACTCCTCCGAGTCAAGCACTCCAGAGGGTTCCCGCCCGTACCGGACGGCAAGGGGCGGGGCTGCAGTGACCGCCCTGCGAGGTACTGGCTCTGCTCCTCCCGCAGTCACAGCCACACAGCCCAGCGCTCCCAGCGGCTTCTGCAACCACCACTAGATGAGGCTATCTTTTAGTTATTAAAAAATTAGAGTGTTTAAAAAGAAATTAAGCTGCATTTCTTTAAGCCAGAGGTGATCCGGACACAACCGCAGCAACACCCCCCGTTCTGCCCCTGAGCCTGCCCAGCCACAGCCCCGCCCGAGGCCACCCTGCTCTGCTGGGAACAGGCCACAGGACAGCCTGGCACAACTTTCTGGAACCATTTTAAAACAAACCCCCATCCCTACAAAACCACAGAACCCCAGCGAGATAGGGGTCGGAAGGGACCCCTGGAGATCAGCTCTCCAACCCCCTGTCCAAGCAGGTTCACCTCCAGCAGCTGCCCAAGGTCACATCCAGGTGTGGTTCAAAGTCTCAAGAGGAGGAGACTCCGCAGCCTCCCTGGGCAGCCTGTGCCAGGCTCTGACATCCTCAAATGAAACAGGTTTTTACTGATGTTGAGGTGGAACTTGTGTGTTCCAGTTTGTCCCACTGCACCTTGTCCTGTCCCTGGCCCCATGCTCTTGCCAGCCACCCTTCAGCTACTGATGAGCACTGACAACCTCCCTTCTCAGGCTGAACAGCCCCAGCTCTCAGCCTTTCCTCATGAGAAATGTTCAGTGCTTTAATCACCTTGTAGCCTCTACTGGACTCTCTCCAGTCCCTGTCAACCTGTAAGGAAAATTTAATAAAGGCAGTGACACGTCAACCTGTCAAACTCTCTATTTTTTTTTCTTTTTCAACTGGGTAATTTACAGTGGAATGTCAACCTTAACTATCAATTTCTTCCTCCTTCCAAAACTAAATCTTCAGCTGATATTGAGACTTGGCCCACCACTACCAATTTAATTTTAAAATAGCTGACTCAATTATCTACATCTTTACAGAACATTTACCAAACACAAATACCAAGCAGACTGTTATGTAAATCCAGTGTGTACGGCCATTTTCCCACCTCAAAACAAACTCCTCAGGTAAATACACATTTTTTCTATACCAAGGTAAAGTAGTTTTCTACCAACCTGGCTTCATTTTAGTGCCAGCCTGAAACAACATATTTAGTGTACTGTTTGTTGAGAAATTCCATCAGTGCCAGCTTTGCAGTAATTTCAAAAATCACTGTAGTAGGAGATTACATATAGAACTGTAGAAAAAAAAATATTTTAAGTGATAATTTTCAACTAGGTAATTTAAAGCTACTTTGTCTCATCTCACAAGCATCAAAGTGACATGTTTCCACAGTCAAATCTTAATTATTGTGTTTTGCAGACCTGTTGATAAAGCCTACAGGAATTCTAATTAGCTGTGCCTCTGCATTACTGCTTCTGCTCTGGATTCCACTGTTCTCAGCATGTGCTCTCCTCTTGCAGCTTGTTCAGTCAGGGATGACTAGAACCACTGGACTCTTGGCTTTGATCCAAATTACAAAACCTGTACAGTTTATTTATTGTTTCACTCGCCTGTTTATTCATTCTCTCAGATTTTCTGTCTCCAGCTGCCTGCATTCAGAGGGCAAAGGAAAATTCTTATTTCCTTAAAAACAGTTACATTTACAAAAGAACAGTTTTCTAAGTAATAAAAAACAGTAAAAATGAATAATCGTAATGAAGTGACAGTAATAAAGTAACAATAAAGTTAAAAGGAATAAAAAGTAAAAGGCATTTAAAGTAATGATTTCAGATACTCAGACTTTACATGAATAGGGAGAATTCTAATGAGATGTTAGAGCACTATTTTCATCTGCTTTTTGCAATGAATTATCTCCCCAGGAAAGAGGCTTTATTATACTGAAATTTGTATTTTTAATAAATCTATTTTTATACTCAGGAAGTACTGAACAGTTGAAGTTTGCTGGATGTGATACACGAAGTCTGATCTGCTGCAGCAACAGTGATGGATGCTGGCTGTGCAGAGTCAAAGATGCAACACCTCCAATTAATTCCCCTTCCCCCCTTGGCTTCCAGAAGCTACATCATTCACTTCCACAATGACTTTGGTGCTGAGACAAGATCCTCTTTATTTACACAATAATAACAATATCAAAACCAAAAACCACACACAACACCCAAGTCACAACACAATGGAAGAGGGGAACTGGGGTAGTAAAAGCACCTACCAGTGATGACCTTTTCAACTCACTCATTAGAAGAGATAACAGTAGCACCTTCAACATACAATCTACTTGGATGCCAGGTATTTTACAGTTTAAAAGGCTGTATTCACACCAAATTTAAATAAAAATAAGAATTTGGATATGGAAAATATTTCTCAACAAAGCATTGGCCAGAACAACCCCGTATGGCAGAGGGTCATATTCCCAAAGCAGCTATGTTGCAGTGCAGTCAATAAAAGAAATACATGGAAGCTAAAGATGTTTAGTTGAATGCAAACATCACCCTGGTGCTGTTCAGTGTCTCAACAGGGATTACAGCATGCTGTATCAACTGGGAAGACTTGGACATGACTGACTCACCAAGTGCCTTGCCAAATTTAAACCCTGGCAGACTTGCTATCAACATTATTACTCCTAGGAAGCCCTCTAAGTCTTGTTTCCATGGAGGTGAAATCATATGATGTCACACCCTTGTATTTATGACATCTTCTGGGGTGTGTAAACAGGATTATCTTTCCAACTCAAGGGAAGAGCACAAGAGTAAACCAGCCACAAGTGTCCCTGCTTAGCCCTGTTTTAAGCTTATGGCACCAAATGAATCCTAAAAGACATAAAATATAAACGGGGTTAAGGCTGTCTTTAAGTTCTGGTGCTTTGGAGTTTTGTGAGGTTGGGGTTTCTTTGAAAAGAAAAACTTTTCTTTACAGTTAACACTCATTGAGCTATTCCACTAAATAACAAAATCTAAAGACTTTGTTTATGAAGCATTAATGTAAAAAATTATCCAGACCTGTTCACATTTCTGCTATTTTGTTGTTATTTTTTTCAAAAAGAGGAATAGAAGGAAAAAAAAAGAAACAGAAATCTGATTCTTCATCAGGAGTTTGATCTGGAAATTTTCCTTCAAGAAAGCCCAGCAGCTGATCCTGTGATCGAGGCTGCACAAAGCCTGACCCAATGCCTGGCAAAGGGTTTATGGATTTATGCTTCAGCCTAGACAGCAGAAGTACCTGTGATTTAGACCTAAGCAAGCTTTGGACGTCAAAAGCTTGGATGTTCTGAAATAACTTGACCAAGAAATGGAGGACAAGGAAGTACATTCATGAGACACAAGACATATTCTTGGACACAGAACATGACTATGCCCCTGTAACACACACTGATGTTCCAAGCACTTCATCACACAGCTGAGCACAGCACAGGTACCTTCCCAGCAGCTGACTGATACTCTGATCACACACTGGCATGGAATTCAGGCCCTTTGCTCTCCAGACATGCCTTAATGGAACAGTAATTTACTTCACAAAACTTTCTAAAGTCTAATGATTTACCCAACTGGGAAAACAACAAGCTGACCAAAAAATAGCAACTCATTCTGAAAAACTTGCTGAGGTTTTGAGATAATATTTGCACTATGCACTCATAATTTAAGGTATTGCTAACTACTGTGATATAGAGTATCTGAGATCTACTCTATATTATCCCCTAACAGCTGCTGGGCTTTAAATTCTCCTATTTTCCATAGCACTAGAGGAAGAAAAGTCATTAAAGGCAGGTAATGTAAATAGGGCAATCACATTAGACAGGGAGCAGAAAGACTCCCAAGCAGAAGAGTGTTTAACCTCACAGCTTACCTGAGCATCACAGCCACTGCAGCAGTGCTGAATGAGCACATCCACTGCTGTCATAAAGAACAACAGCAGGACTACTCCAAATTATTAATATGCTCAAATTGGTAATTATCAAGCAGCATTAGAAAAATTACTGCTTTCAAGCACATAAAAAGTGGCTTTCCACCAAACTCACAAAAAAAAGAAGTCACTATAGTAAATTGTTCATCTCTCCTGCTATGTTCCTTGTACACATGGAAGCAGTGACTTGCAGTCCAGCTGTGTGACAGACAACTGTGTCTTTCTGTCAGCCCTCTAGGACACCTTTTTCATACCAGTGAAGAGTGATTTAGCTGCATGAGTCCCATTAACATTAATGGGTGTCACACAGCTAAATCCCTCTGCCCCACTCTAAAATTTTATATCTCTGTCTCTGTAATTAGAAGAAATTTTCTCCAAACTGACTTCCCTTCTAAGTGACTGTGAAGAGACAACAAAAATATTCTAGTGCCATCCACCATGACAGCAGTGACACAATTCTTCTGCAACACCCACGACAGGATTTCCCATGATTCTGACCATTTCCCTCTTGCTTTCCTCAGTTTAGTTTCTTCAATGTATTTTGCTAGCTGAGAACTGATGTGATGTTCTTTTTCCTTTACAAATGTAAAAAGTAACAGTGGTATTAAACTCTCCTCTCAACGATTCAGTCACAGACACAAGTATTTAAGTTACATGCTTGTAGTTCTTGGTGCCTGCTGCATCTCTTCAGCCCACACCCTGTGCAATGAGCTAGCAGCTCATTAACACCCCCTTTCTGATGCTTTGTGGTTTTCTTCTTTCAGAGCAACTGCTGCTGTCAAGCCCTTCTGCACCAGGACAGAAGGATGATTCTATGCCTGCTTCTGAGTCGTGTTCAACAACTCAGTTACCTGCTATTTCTACTCTGACATGTAACACAATGAAATAATAACCTTGTGCATACACTCCCATGGGTGTGTAAAATAAAGAATGACTATGACTTATCCAAATAGAGAACATCTGCATAGGCAAAAAAAAAAAAGTCCTTTTAGAGAAAAATACAAATAATCTTCCAGAAAGAGATGGAGAACTTGTGATATGAAAGTTACCTGCATGATGATCTCCAGAGCCAAGGGTACCTACTGAGAGTTACACATGGAGAAGAGATTGTGTGAACGAGTAGGAAGGGCAAAATAGAAAACAATCTGTAGGTGGGATTATGAATGCCTTTTGTAAGTATCATGTCATGGGTCTCCCTCATTATTTGAGCCATTATGAAGATGATTGAAGCAGAGATGATGCAAAAGACAGTTAAAAGGTAACCATCACAAGCAGAATAAAAAGCTAACAGGGAAAAATGCATAAATTCACAGACATGACATTGGGGAAAAAAAGCAGCAAACAAGTAAAGCAACAGCTGCATGATGAAAAAGCATTTCAGAAGTCTGAGATGCTTGCTTAGAGAAAATACTCACTAGTCTATAGTTAGGACTGGAGCTCACCCTGCCTCTTCACTGAGTGCAATACATGCTTCACCCGGTGGTGTGAGCTAAGCAGTTTTGGATTCAGCACAAATGGACCCAGAAAGCTGAAACGGAAGGTTTTAGTTGTTTGAGTGCCTCTCCCCAGCTGGCTCATCAGCAGAGGGGGGCAGTTTCTGGCCATGGCAGCAGGGTGCAGCAGCACCAGGCACTGCAGTAAGAGGGCAGTTGTGTGGGTCATGCCCTGGGCTGTACTGGACCAAGAGCCATTTCCAGCCAGTAACTGCTTCTCCCTGTGCACAACCAGTGTTTGTCTCCCTTGGCATCTGATGAGCAGGAGGCCAAACTCACATGGCTCTGTTGCCATTTTCAGCTGCAAGCTGAACTGCAGCTACCTACACATCTTCTCCTTCAGGTAAGAGCTCACTTCAGTGCTACGCTTGGAACTAAAGAGGAATTTTCTTCTCTCAGCTTCAACTGAACAAAGTGCATTCCCATTTCCCCAGTGCTCTGGAGGGGTGTTGGAACAGCAAGCTGCCAACACGCATTTCAGTGACACTGGATTCCCACAGCCCCTTGTAAGGCTGTCATTTGCCAAGTCACATTAATGAAACCACAGCCTCCCCTGGGAGTTCCCTGAGCTATTACACACGGAGTTTTCAATAGCTTTATGTAGCTTTTACTCTCCTGAAGTTATGACCAGCATCATGGAAATACACTTGAGAAATATTTAAAAGGCCAGAACTCTGTGCCTGTGCAACACAGAACAGCCAGTACAAAAGATTCCCACCACCTGTATAAACCAATCACTGTAGACACCATTTAAATGGACAGAGACAGTTCTGAAGATACACAGATAAAAAACAATTCATCAACTTAATAGCACATTAAAAATGTTTTCCCACTCTAAGCCACAGCTGTGACATGACTCTGTGCTAAGAAACTCATCAGTCTGGTAACATCTCTGATAAAAGCTCAGCACAAGTGTAAACAAACATATGCCACAGTCCTGAATAACTATTTGATTGCCTGGAATACCAAGCTACTCCCAAAGCTCTGGAGATTAACAAGAGCCATGCAAACCAGCTGAAGTCACCTGCCTCATCTTCCTTTTCACAAAGCCTTTGTGGCCAGTGAAGCCACAGAGAAGTAACAGGTACCAGAGGCTGTCTGGTCCATCTAATCTGCAGTGTGGGAGACACACCAAGGCTCAAATATCACTCTGGTGCTTACCAGGCTGTCAGGGTTTTGATTGGCAAGAGAACAGAAGTGTATTTTCCTTAAGGCTACTTTTACTTAATAGGCAGAAAAACTTTAAATGCTACACCAGTCAACAGTGCTTCTGAAAACACCACCACATTCACACGTTTTTTAAGTACTGATGTTTGTTTGTGAATGGATCTTAGACTTCCTTTTCCTCCTCACCTTAGTACATGTTTATTTCCATTTTTTAACTTTCCTCACAGCCTTTCATTCTTTCCATTTCAGCTTCCATTAGTTTTATTGTTGAATTGTTTTTATTGCCAAAACCCTTCCTCTTCTCTAGCAATTTAGTACCATTTTTATTCCTAAATCCATCTTATTACTTCAGATTTTTTATTTCTAATCCTTTGCAGTTTTTTATCTTTCTTATTTTTAATCCCTTTTATTTCTGTATCTGTCAATCTTTCAAAGATCTGTGCTAGAGGTAGACTTCTCATGTCTTTAGTCATCAACTTGCTCAGGAATTCATTAAGTAGAAAACTTGCAAAGAAGTTTTACTGCTCTCTAAACAGTGTCATAATATTCTCAATCAAAATTAACTTTATTAAAACTGCCCCAGAAGGTCATAATTCTAGATGAACACATTATTAGTTTGCATCTGTAGAGAGTTTAGCCCTTGATGATAATAAAAGTGGCTAGAGGCAGACAAAATAAGCTTTGCACCCACTTTCCTGAGGAAAGACTACATGGATTACACCTACTCTAGCTCACCTACTTTGCATCTTCACACATCACTGTTTGGGAAACCAACTCATAAAGACATCCTTGGTTCAAAGCAAGTGGCTGTGTTTCAAGTTGACCAGCTGAGCACAGGGCTGGAGCTCAGACTGCTCACAGCATGGCAGGCACTGCTCATTTACAGCTAGACTCCTCTGAAGCAAGAGTTCAGTTCAATAATCAGAGAGGATTAATTGTACTGTTTACAATCAGGGTCAATCCACGCATCAGAGTTTCAAAACTCATGCTAACTTTAATAGCTTCAGGATTTACACTGTGCCAGCAGCTCTTGCAAAGTTGGAGAAAATTTTTCTATTAAATAAAAGGTGTCCCTTACCATATTTGTGCCCTGGAGTTGCACAGTAAATAAGGAGTTTCTACAAGTCTGTATCACCAGCTGTAAAAATATTACCTACATTATCATACTCTCCATTCATCAGGGTTAAATAACTTGGTTTTGACAAGCAAGGAAAATAGCACTCATTTTTCATTACCATTAGGTGAAATATGAGCACATAGACTGTCAAAGTAGGTAAATCTCATGATTGTTTCTCAAGACTGTTTGCAATGAATTCACGTTAAAAAATACTCAAATTCTGGCCCAGCAGAGAGAATGTGCCAGTCTTAAGGAAATCTCCTTTACTGTGCACTGCTGCAGCCTGGAAAACTCAGCAGCAGTTTGCTTCCAGTCTGTTGCTTCAAGCTGGTGTGGTGCTATGATGGTCACAGGTAAATATCTCAGGTCAGTATTTCACTGTGCCCCCCTGGGGGTAGCAACAGCACTTCTTATTCTCCATAGATTTACAATGTGATGCCTCCCTTAAAACAAATGATGTCCAAAAAACCAGCCAAAGAACACAAAAAGAAGCAACCCAAACAGTAGTGGTTGTGCCTGCAGGCAGATTTTACCATTCTGCACTGTACATTTTATTATTGTACTTAAGCACATAATCTTTTCAACTATCTGTCTCACTCCTCTACACAAGCACCATCCACTTCACTAAGTTTTTCAGTATTTAAGTCCTCAGGGAATGAGAAAACTTGCTGGTTTACAGTTGTTATTAGCTTATTTGCCAGATATTAAATCAAATTTCAATGCAGTGTATGAACATCTCTCCTTAATTTTACTCAAGTATGACCAGAATCAAAGGGGTTTCCACAATGTGAGCTGATGCAGTAATGCAAAGATCTTAAGCTCTTTTCCCACTGCTGTTGATGACCCTCCCCAGTAGTCTCTGGCCTACCAGCACACAGACTATTCTTACACTAGAGATTAAGGTCTGATCCATCCCTCCCTCAACTTCCCAGCACTCAGAAAAACCCTTCCAGGTTTTATTTCCCTCTTAAGCTACTCACAGGTCCTGCACATGCTGGTGCACTAGCCCTTAGTCATACTGGGAGCAAGGGACCAAGGGAAAGCTGAAGAGGTGATGGGGAAAGATGTGCCTCAAAGCAGGCGAGTTCCCAGGAGAAAGGGGCAGTGGGGGCAGAGAAGAACATGGGGCAGCCACCAGGACTTGCCTCACTCATTCTGCTGAGCAAGTTTTAATACCAGTTCAGAACAGAACATCTGCCTCAGCTGTAGCACCAGCTAATGGTGGCCAAAGGTTCTTTAGATTCGGGTGTCTCATGGAGGGGATGACAAACTCAACTCTATCCGTGGCTGGCACAGCCTGGGGGGACAATTATTCTCAGATCATGAGTTATCATGAATGCCCTATTTTTCAAAGGGAAGGTACTTTTCCTCTGAAAATGTGATGACTGGTGCCATCAAATCTATCAGCCTAAATAAAGGCAGGAAAAGCACAACACTTAGACATCAAAATATGCAGAAACAGAGTATTTTAGGAAAATAAACTAATCAAATTGATGTGCTATTCCATTTAAATTGAAGCTCTTCCTTCCAGCCATCATTTGGGTTATTGCTGTATATATGTCTGTGTCATAACAGAACTCCCTCCTCTTTTCTGTGGGTCTGTCTTCCACTGAGTCACTCTCCATTTTTTAGGAATTTATTTCCATTAGAAGAAGTACACAGGGCATGAAGGGAGAGTTTTGGGAGGGAAGAAGTCTCTTGGTAAAAACTCCCATCAAGATAAATTCACACTTTTAAAAAAAAAAAAAAAAAAAAAAAAGAAAAAAGGAAGCTCATCAGTGAGTAACCTGAAGCAAGAATGAGAAAGCTATGAAAGGATAACCCTGCAATTCTATTTCTTTACTATTTTTAACAACCCAGGCAAGGCAGACACAGACACAACCCAGCTCTTTCTCACCAACTTATGCAACACAGTAACTGCCCAACATTTGCATACTCAGCTGCTAATCATATAGATGTGTATTTTGAAGGGAGTCTGATCAGAAAGAATACCTTCTTTCTCTCTTTCTTCAGCAAAACCACAGTATTATAGAAACTACTCAACTGCCTGGGCTCAGTTTAATTGAAATACCTGAATTAAGACAGCATTATCTTACAATTGCCTTTACCCATCACTCTGAGAATTAGCCATTCTATCACCAAGGGAAACCTTCCCCATTCCAAATTAAGAAATCTGAGTTAGTTATGAGATCATCCCAGGAAGATGAAGAGCTGCCATACCTTTCCAGAATACGGTGAAGCCCTACAAGCAGTATTATTAGTAACAAATTGGAAAGTATGTGAGAAAGATTCATAAGCAGAGTTAAAAGTTAAAAAGATCCTTCTTTGCTAGAGATGACCTTGGTGAAAGAAAGTGCTGACAAATGTCACAGACACTGCACTAATGACAACTCTATACTGCCTAGTGAGGTAGCAGCAGAGAAAAAAACCAAATTACAGCAGGGAACACCAGGTTATTCTGCTCTGCCAAAATGCCAACCAGCTGTATATATATGGACTGTATTTTTAGCAGCAATGCCTGCATAAAATGAACTTGTACACCAAGAAACTTCTGCTTTTCCACTCATGACTTCTAAGGCATTTATCTTGAAACACTCCCCAGTTTCAACTGCTCAAGTAACACAAAACCAACACAAAGCTGCTGTTGTTGAAACTGTTGAAACAACAAAACAATATTCTGCTGTCCCCCCCAGCAGAGAATGGCAGGGGCTGGAAGGGACCTCTGGAGATCTTGTTGCCCAGCACCCCAGGAAAGCAGGGGCACGTCCAGCAGCTGTTATGGTGGAGAGAGGTTAACTTTTGGCTTACAGCTGTGGATCATTTTGCCCAGCCAAATATTTTGCTTAATAACAGCCCTTGTTACAATTACTTCTATTTGCTGTCTTGGAAAAGATAAAAAAAAAAGATAAAAATCCAAAGGCACTGGACACAGGTCATCCTACAGGCTCTGCTGCCCCCAAGGATGGGGCTGCCTCTGACACTGCTGCTGTTTGTCAGCTCTGCCAGCAAAGAACCCGTGTCTCCAGTGTTGTTATTATCTCAGCCTCTAGGAAGTAAATCCAATTACTAATTACATCAGTGAATGAACAATTTAAAATTAGTGAATTGAAGATTCATGAATTATGTCCTGGATTACCAGCTTTTAGTCAGGAAAATTAACTGTAATTATTCAGCAGATAGAAAACATCAAGACAAATTCAGTAGCTGACCAATTTCATTGTCATCTCACTTCAGAGAAAATGTTTGTAAAAGAGAAGATGATAAACCAGGAGCATATTTAACAACATAGCCCTCCTACTACAGCTGCTCCAATTGTCTTTAGCATCTGCTCATGTTGCTGTTTTTAGAACGTAAAGAACAACAGTGTGCTCAGACTATGCACCTACATTAACTTATACATCAACAAATTGACTCCACTGTATTCAGGGTTCTGCTAATTAAAATGACTGATGATCAATACCAAAATCATTTACAGTTTTTGTCAACATATTTACCTTGCTCCTCAGTGAATTAAGCACGTTGAGATATTACAATGCATCAGTGGCAAGCAAGATGACTACTGCCACATGCAGCACATCAGGATGAAGATGTTCTACCATCTACCACTCTTATTATCACCAATTTTATTTTAGACGTCCTGAAATTTGACAGGGTTTTGATTCCCCTCCTTTTTAGTCAGACACTTCATTAATAAGAACTAGATTTGAAGAACCTCAGTAATAATGCTTAAGGCTACAGCCATTTCCAATTTTAGAACTGTGTAACTGTTCACAAACTTTAACAAGGAAAAAGTCTCCTGTTTGTACCTCAGCGACAGTCAGAGGTGAACAACTGATGTCAAATCAGAGTTATTATCACTTAGGCATGAAAAGCATTTAGCAGAAAATTCTCTTGAGAAAATATGAATTTAAGATAGGAGTGGTCCACAACTAGCAGTACCAAATTTAAAATTTT
>JAOEGS010000987.1:53282-63839 GCA_025447755.1 Corythornis vintsioides | reverse complement strand
TATTATAATACAGTAATACAAATAATAATTTTTTGCCTCAATTCATTAAATACTACATTGTATGAAACTAGTTCATGTGTACAATTATAGCTAACATGATACTTTCCTATTTCACTTTTACCCTTCTGTTTTTGTTTTCTAACAGAGCACTTGCAAAAAAAAAAAAACAAAAAAACAAAAAACAAACCAAAACAACCAAAACCCAAACAATAACTTCTGTATTTGGCTCTGTGTACAACAGTTCTGTCATTGCCCACCACGCTTCAGGAACTCTCTGCACTGTATTTTCCATTAGTCAGTCTGTAAGTCTCTGCCTTGCCTCAGATGTGTAAAGCTGGCCTTGGGACCTCCAAAAACTAACACTAAATGACACAATCAGCAGCAATTGAATAATCCTCTGTGGGAGCAGCACAGGTGGGAAAGCAGTTGAATTGCTGAGATCTAGCTGCCATTATCTGCAAGCTCCACCTTGTGAGGGAAAGTAGACCAGAAAGCAAGCCCTGCTTGGTGGTTGGGTCACACCCCCCACCCAGTGCCAGCTGGAAATCATTTACTGAATCATCAAGAATGAAAATTGTGAATCACTACAAATAAGACAACACTTTCATACCTCCTGTTCCATGCTGCAGCCACACACAAGGTGACATCTCACCGCAGACACAGAACTGCTCCCGAGGCACAGTCTGGAACTGCAGTTGGTTTCCTACACTTGCTGTCAAGTGACTCTATTGCTGACATGACAGGACGTGGCTCGCCTCTTGTGGAGCATGCAGAGGGCAATAAATTGCAGATAATAATGACTATAATGATGCCTTATTTTTCCTAGATATATTTTAGTCTAGCAACACTGCAATGGAATCCAAAAAGGTTTCTGTGATTCAGTTTGCAAGACTTTTTTTTGTTGAAACTCAAGACAACTGAATTATTGTTTTGATGTCATCTCAGCCTGCAAACAACAGCTTCTCAAATGCATTAAATGAGAGGAAATCTTCCTTGTTACAAAATGCGACTGGGTATTAACCTTTGCAAGCCAGTGATGTTGTAAATTTTGTGTTGGAATTCCACACTAAAAAATAATTCCAATACAAATTAAATTACAGGTTAACTTGGACTGAAAGGATTTGAAGAGTTATGTAGCTCAACCTCCTGCCCAAAAAAGGCTCTGAATTCAGTGTGGGTTGCTCAGGAGTCTGTCCCATTTACCAGAATCCTCCAGAGATGGTTAACCATCTTCAGACAGCAGAGTTTTCAACACAGGAGACTAATTATCAGCCTGAGTATGTGCTTTTAATTGCTTACAGAGAACAATCACCACGTTGTATCTCATGAAGTGTCTCTAGGAAGCACAAAGGAGCTCTGAGTAGTCAGGTCATCTCTTCAGGATTGTCTTGATAGTGCTTTGGGGTTTATTATTTTTTCCTTTTTCATTATCTTATGCCAAAATACTGGTTATAGTTGACCACAGCTGGGTGGAAAGACTAAATAATAATTTACTGAAAAAATATCAGGTATTTTGTAAAACACTTTTTAACCCTCTGAAATTTATAGTTATGTATTTTCCAATCCTACACAAGAAAACTCAGCTGCACCAACCATATTGTTCTGGTGAGTGTAAATAAAAGACAAGAAGGCTGCTCTGTATCTCCCAAGCTATCTTTCTGAGCAAAGCAGACTTGAATAATTCACAGTCTGAAAAATTACAAATTTCATCTCCACAAACAAACATTACTTGATAGAGCCTGAATTGAATTAATTTTATACTTCTGGGAAAATCAACAAACAATCTTTTATGTAACAGACTGAAATAGGAACAACATTGTGCAGACATTGCAACAACATGCCAGTTACCATGGTGTATTCTCTGGTGAAATATATTTCCAATTTTCAAAGCTGAAAGACCTTCAATAATGGTAATTAAAGATGTTCTAATGCTTAAAACCCTCAATACACCAGGGATGGAAAGAGATTAAACAATTTCCAGTGGCTTAGCATGGTGCTGATGTTGCAAAACCACAGTGGGACAGCACAGAGAACACCAGAGCCTCACTCAGAAGCACCCTCTGGACCATCTGACTGCCAAGCCAGGGCTGGAGCTGCCTTTCCCAGTTCAGCTGGAGCACAACCACCTGCCAGGGACCTTCCCCAGCCCTGCCTGCACGGGAGCTGGGTCCCAGCAGCCAGGACACATCAGAGTTGAGAACATAATCAGCTGCTATTTGCAATTCACCTCTTTTATCCTCAGCTGCCTCTGGGTTACTGAAAACATGCATTCTAAATTCTGTCCTGTGTCTAAACTGGATAAACGAGCTGATAGATATTAAATAATATTCTCAATGTCACAACTAAATTTGATTTAATTCAGTAAAAAAAGTCAGTAGGGCAGATCACCCATCACCATTAGTTCAAGTTTTCTAATAGAATAAGCAGCCTCTAAATTGAGAAAAATGACAGTGGGAGTGCCATGGGGTAATCGAGTTCATGTAATCTTCTTCAGTGCACTAATATTTCAATGGATTCAAAGGCAGAACACACCAAGGCATGTTTAACTGCTCTTCATTTTCTTCCACAACAGGCAATTGAAAAGCCACACAAAAAGAGCAAACTACCATATTTTATCTGCTGAGCAGTCACTTAGAAGGAAAAAACAAAATTAATCTATTCACTTACAATTTGAATTTCTAGCATATTAATGTCCACATCTTGGCCCTAGTTCAGCACTCCTCTTCACAAAGCAAACTCCAACCTGGTTTTTAGCCTTATCTTCATTTTTAGCAAGACTTTCCAGCTTGCACCCAGATGTCCAACTGATGCCCAGATCAAATCCAGCTTCATCCCTTGCCACTGCTGCCAAAAAGCACCAGGAGCTGTAAGCACAGCCCTGCTGTAGCTCAGCACCTCACAGCTAGCCTCATTTACACAGGCTGCATTCTGAACAATCAGAGCACTTTTTTAATCCTTCTCTCCACATCACACAGTTAATGGGTTTTTGGCATACATGCGAGGCACAGAACTGCTACAGCTCAGCTCAGAGATGTGGAAGTTTGCTGGAGAAGCAGGTTGCACAGCACCTGCTGTGGAATCCTCCCCCACGCTGCCAAAGGCACCCAGGGGGAAACTCAATTGCACGGCTTGCACAATCAAACTGGTACAAGAGCTTGCAGGACAGACAGCTACTCCTCACAGAAAATTCGAGTTAATATTGAAACCAGCATAACAGAAAAAAAAAAAAAAAGGACAATATTAAATTTAAAATTAACAGAAGAAATGTGTTGTACTTATGTAAATTGTTAACAAGGCAGCAAGAATTCAGAATCATCCAAGATGCAAGGGAACACAATTTCCAGACTCAAAACAAGGAAAAGAAAAGGGCTATGAAGGCAAATTCTCTGCACTGAGGAAGAGGAAGAATAAAAAGCCAAACAGCCTGAACAGGTTGAAATTATGAAGTTTTCATCCTAGTTCCAAATCACTCCCAGTGCAGAAAATGGTTTATTTCCAAAATCAAAAAAGGTGCCTCAGACATATTCTGACAATCCTGTAATGAAGGAAAAAAAAAATAAATCATGCATTTACAAAGATGATTCATATCTACCTAAATATAAAAATTCCCATCCTGTATTTTTAGTAGCAAATTTAAAACATTAAATATTTCAAATATAAAATAAATGTTTTCTATCAGTAACTCATACTGATTTCTAAAGTGACTTTTCCTTGAAGGAATTCATCTTTTATTTTTCTTTTTGGCATAATATGAAGGTCTTGTGGTTTTTTCCTACAGCAGTGCCCACATTTTATGGTTTCTAGCCTTGCTCCAGAGCTCTGCAGCATTTCATTATTGACTACTCTTTCTATGCAGTTTTATTGTTCCGTCTGGAATTTTAATTACAGCCATAGTATCAATTTTACATACTTGCTGAAGAGGGAAAAAAACTGACCTTAATACTGACTTGCCTGCAAATTTACATCCGCTACTCTACTCAAAAAATAAATTTTGCAACACAAGACCAGCATTAAGTATTTTTCCTTTCCAATACAGTCAGATGTACTTCTCTACGTTGGATGGCATTAAAACAAGTAAAATTACCATGTACTTCATCAAGCATACAAGAGTTTCCCCCTGCATCCGTATACACACCCATACATCAGCCCTGGACAAAAGCACTGCTCTGCGTGTCTCACTATGGGCAAAGAGCAGCACATCAACATTCCTGGTAAAATCCAAGCATTTGTTTTTAACTTTCTCTGTGAAAAATTCTATTTGACACATCTTGTCATGTTGCTTGAAGTTTCAGGTACTGTCACATCACCCAGTTTGATTTGACAAGTGTAATTTGACAAACTCTAACATGTCATGCAAGCCATTTGAAACCATGGGAGAAGGTTAATTTAGAACAACACCACCCTTATGGTTCCCCACCCTAGAAGTGACTTCAGTCAGCTAATTTGAAAGATGACATAAAATAACTCCATAGTTGTGGAATTTTCCTATCTACTAAAATTACAACCATGAAAAGCTCAGATACATAATCAGAAACTTTTGCTTGAGTGTATTCTGCTCCTCTAATTTGCTAGTTACACACTGTCCCCAGAACCAAGTGCACTGTTCTTCAGAAAGTCAGGTCATTTTCTGCTCAACTTTTTAATTTTTAGTCCTCCAAATTCACAGATTTTAATTTCCCACCCAGAGCTGCTTGGAGATTTACACACAAGATCTACCTGCTACCAACCAAGGAACTGGCATGCACACTAAAATACTGAAACTTTAGTTTATGTCTACTGAGCAGTTTATGAGAGAGGCTGCTCTTCTTATCTGATCAGGAGAAAATAAAAAGCCAACAATGGCATGAATTCACTTTGCTGAATTTTCTATCCTGACTCAGCAGATTTATCAGTTCAAGGGCAGAAGGGAAAATGGGGGGCAAGGGCTCCATCTCTCCTTAAATGTAAATTACTGACACCATTGAGACACTTAGGCCAACAAAGTTGAATTGAACAGGACCCTCAGGAGTTTTAAATCCTCTGTACAGTGATTCTAATGGGCAGCATGTGCTTCCTTTCATGCAAACTGACAAAACAAGAATTAAAAATAAGGGATATATTCACCTCACTGAACCACTCTGAAAATCAAAATTAACTATCATATTATGTCCCATCCTCAGATTACCCATTTTTAAAACCAGAGTAAATTACATCATCTGAATTTCTCTGCATTAAGACAAATTCTATTAAATGAATTATGAGACTAAAACTGAGGAATAATTCTTATTCTCTAACAATAATTATTTCAAAGTTTGATATTTTGTGCTATGTCAGCCAGGTAATGGTACACTTCACTATTAAAATACATGCTACAAAATGAGGTTTCCCTATCAGGGTTTCCCTTTCAGCCATTCAGAGGGAGCTGCCCTCAGCCTGTGTCCAGCTCAGCACTTTGTTCCCAGCCCTGGCTAAGCTCTGCTCCTGGCTGATGGGGAGCAGCAAACTGAAAACCAAAGAGCAGCAGCAGGCAGCCTGGAAACTCTGCAGCACCATCTCTGAATCACAGGAGCTTTCTCAGGAATAAATCACCCACAGTTTGAGGACTCCTTATTCACACCCTCAACCAGTTTAACCCCAACACAGGGTTTCCTAAGCTTTAC
The DNA here is from genome assembly GCA_025447755.1 of Corythornis vintsioides. Classification (NCBI taxonomy): domain Eukaryota; kingdom Metazoa; phylum Chordata; class Aves; order Coraciiformes; family Alcedinidae; genus Corythornis; species Corythornis vintsioides. Next base: position 58,200 of record JAOEGS010000987.1, on the reverse strand, counting down.
CTTTTAAAATGGAGACTACACAGAGATTCCCATCTGCACATCACGGACAGGGAGGAGGATTTTCTGATCTGTGTTTCTCAGTGACCCTGGGAGACATGTGCATGAACAATGACTCAACAGCTTCACTTCAGCCACACAGCTCTTCTTCAAGAGTAACATCATAACCTTGAAGAATTTCCGTGACTAGAAAGGTAAAAAAACCCTTATATTTTATGTGTTTGATAATACAGCTTAATATGTGAGGAAGAGCTAATACAAGGCAACAAAAATACTCTCTTCAGTCTCACCCTGAAGACATTATGCATCTGGAACACAAAGGCTTCCAAGATTTACATAAGGAAGGAAAATAATGGGGGAAAACTGCAGATCAGTCTCAAATCAGCAAACTGCAGTACCCAACAAAAACTATCAGAGGCAACTGAACCCAAATGACCAACAGGTAGACTCAGACTGTGTCCCAAGTGACTCTGCCATCACCACTGCTCTGTTGTAACATGGAAACAGTTCATGGTTAACTGCAGCTGTCAACTGCAGCATTGCATGAACTGCACCAACATGGATCACTCTGGTTATTCCTTCACTGAACATGCAACTATTCTGAGAAAGCTTTAATCCTAAAAAGGAATTGAGGATATTCCAAGTGTTTTCCTCTCCTCAGTGTTTCTCAGTGCATAACCTGGGTGAGAGTTCAGCTGTAACTCTGGCCACCCAGCACTGGCAATTGTCCACACTGAAGAGCTCACCTCTACCAAGCTCAAAATGAGCAACACTTGGCCTGTGTTAGAACACTTGTGGCTGTTCTTGTTTCTTTACAGGACTTGAAAAATACCAACATTCAGCTTTTTTTGAAGCTACTCAGTACACTATCCATTTCACAGCTGCCAGAACTGAAGAGCAATATCTTTTTTTTTTTCTTTAAAATATTAGTGAAAATGAGATCCAGTCACATCTCAAAGGAGACTCAAAGGCAAGCTATTCATTTATTTCCCATTACCACCTGGAATTATTTTTTAACTATTCATAACAATTTATCATCCCTTCTGTTTAGTCCACACCTATCAAAATACATTCATAAATAAAAAGCTGGAAAACAATTTTCTGATGTACTGCAGTTGTAATCTAACCTGAGCAGTGATGTAACAGCAGCATTTTAGATCAGTGTCTCAGGTGTTGAACTGAGGCAACTGGCTGCTCCATGTACAGTCCCCTCCTACCTGTCTGTGGTGGTCACAGAGGTATCTCTGTGTTAACAAAATCACCCCTTCAAGTTCCATAGCTTTGCTCACTCAGGCTCCCGTTTAAGAAGCAGTAATTACTCAGTGATTCTCATACTGAGTCAAGCAGCTTCACAGAATCATCTGAGACTCGAGTAAAGGCTGGGTCAGGGTGGAGGGGGCAGTGAACAGGAGTCGTAAACCTTTGACATCACTGTCCTTTTAGTAGCAGAACAGCATTTTTAGTTAGACATTATTAGTGAATAAAGCCAAACTGTAAAGTAGTTATGATCACAACCTTGAAATGGAGACTGGAACACTAAGGCACCTGGGGAGCATCTTCTCTAGCAGCAATCCTGCCAGAGCACTTACCTGCACTGGTAGCTCCCACTATAAAGGCACATTAAGTGACAACCTTCATTTCACCTTCCTAAGGATGCCAACTGCCAGCCCCTTTTTTTAATCATCTTCTTTCTACAGTGGAATGTTTCCTTTTCCCCAGCTGCTTAATAAAACTAAACCAGACAGTTTTTGAAGTGCAGTGCTCACAAATGGGCTTCCATGGTGATTCTGAGCACAACTGTCACCTCCTTATCAAAGACACTGCCCTACCCTACTCACCTCCCACAGACATTACAGCCCAAAAAGCCATTTATTGACAAATTCTCACCTCAAACGGACATTTGACACGAGTATGAACACCACCCATTTAGCAAAAGCAAGCAAACCCAAATAAACAAAACAAAGGCTCTCTTAAGTGGCCCATGTGTTAACACAAACAGCTCATTAAAGCTATTTCATTTAAAATTAGACTATCACATTGCTTAGAGCCCACAGTGCCTCTGGCTATATGGAGTGATTCACTGTGTTATTCTCAGAACTAATACAAAAGTAACAGCCATGTAGTTGTAAGAACTCTTCATTTCTGAACCTCAGACAGACTAAAAAGGTGGATCACCTGCTTTAAGTTCCCAAATGGTTTGTTTCCACAACTTAGATTTCTCAAGTAATCGATTACAAAAAATAATAATAATTAAAAACCTCAAAAGAAATCCATCTTGGTCTCTCTAGAGAAGACTCTAACCTTACCAACTCATGTTGATTTTGACATATTACTGTCCACTAAGTTTTGGAAGTTACCTGGGCACAGAACTGGACTTGAGACTAATTCTGAAGTTTGCTCTCCATGATTTGTACCAACTGTCAGTAACTGACTAGAGTCACCTCCCTCCCCTCTGTCCATTCTAGAAATACCTCTACGTAGATAAAAACAAGTGTTTATGGAGAAAATGTCCTAAGAATGATACCACCACCCAGTAATCCTCAAGTGCAGCTCAATGCTGCTGCCTCTTCAGTAAGACACTGTAATTCAACTCCCTCTTAGAAAATTAGAGTAATAGAGAGAAAAGACAACAAAGGCACTAAGAGTTGTAACAGACTCTAGTAGTGTCTAAGAATGTGGGGGTTAAGAGCAATTCATTCAACTCATCTTATCCTGTGCTCTCCAGCTTGTATAGAGCTCTCCTAGATCACAGTGGGCTTTACTTCACAGGCTTCAGATTTATTCAACTATCCTGGATCCAAACTACTCTCTTTTCAGCTTGTGTGGAGTGTTTTTAACACTTATTTAGCATGGGCCAGAACAATCCCCACTATCAGCACAGGCTGGGAGATGAGGGGATGGAGCAGCTGGCCATGAGCAGCCAGTGTGCACTTGCAGCCCAGGAGCCAGTCCAGCCTGGGCTGCAGCAGGAGCAGCGTGGGCAGCAGATGGAGAGAGGGGATCCTGCTGCTCTGCTCTGGGCAGAGCTCCCCCAGAGCCCTGCATCCAGCTCTGGAGCCCTCAGCATAGGGAGGACATGGGCCTGATGGAGCAGGGCCAGAGGAGGCCACAGAGATGCTCAGGGGGCTGGAACAGCTCTGCTGTGGGGACAGGCTGAAAGAGATGGGGCCGTTCAGCCCGGAGAAGAGAAGGCTCCAGGGAGACCACACAGCACCTTCCAGTGCCTGTAGGGGGAAGGGCCCTTTAACAAAGGTCTGTAGGGACAGGATTAGGGCAATGGTTTTAAACCAGGGCAGAGCAGATTTAGATTGGATGTTAGAAATGAGTTCTTCACCATCAGGGTGGTCAACACTGCAACAGGTCACCCAGGGAGCAGCTGAGGCCCCATCCCTGGTGATACTCAAGGTGATGATGCCCTGGGTGTCCCTGCTCACTGCAGGGGGACTGGGCTAGATGACCTTATTCAGTTATATGATTCTATGATCCCAACTGGAAGACTGTGCATTCTAAGTTTGGGGCTGGAAAATGGCTCCTGTTATTTCTGTGAAGATGGGGCAATATGTATTAATTAAGAAGGCATATCACAAATAGATTATCAATAACAAACCCTCATCTCTTTAGGAAACGATGTAAATTGGATTCCCAAGAGCACATTTGAAAAAGACACTGAAAGGCAAGAGGAATCCAGACTGCTCCATACACAGAAACCACACAGTAATAATTCACATTAAAACACCTACCAAAATGCATCATCTGTGGGATTTTTTTCTGAATACTCACAAAACTTCTGCTGGTGTTGCTGGTTTTCTGATGGCTTTCAAGAGCCCTATTCCAGATAGGCCAGTGTATCTCCTTACAGGTTACCCACCAGAGGGCAGCACAGGATTTCACAAGCAGCTGGACAGAGTGAAGGCAAGAAGGCTAAAACTACTACCAAAAAATGAAACACACACACACAAGGTTCCAGCAGGTGCTTTTTTTATGTATGAAGGAATTTGTCTTGGCACCCACACCCACCCACTGAGTACCTTTCTGTAGGATCATTAACTTTGGAGACACAGCAGAAACCCTTCAAAGTTTAATCACCCAGTGAAATAAATCTTGTGCATTCAGAAGGCACCAGCACATCAAGACCACAGCAATGATATCATCTCTGCCCTGTCTCAAACCAGCCTCCTCTCTTCAAAGTTCAACTAAAGCACACAGGTTGGAAGCAGCCTATCAATTATGTACCAGCTCATTACCAGCACTGGGTAATCTCACCTTAATGCATTCTTTAGCTAAAAAATAAAAAAGCCAAGCAGCTTCTTAGGAGAGATGGTAGAAATGTAATCAAACATGGACAGCTGACATGTATGTTCAGATTGCTTTAATCTTCTCTTACATGGGACACAGATCAGATGAACTTCAGGAATTCATTTGGAATTCAATCTCCTCTGAGTTCTCAAACTTGGCTTCTCCTGTCCATCTCCAGTGTTTATCTGTGGTTTTCCCCAAACAGGTGTGACATGTACCTGCCTGATGCCCACAGTGTTCAGTGACTCTTGCTTGGCCTATTTTCCATGTCTTACTTCAACTTGAACTGGTCCTTGCTAAACTGACCAAGAACATCAATAGTAATGACCCTACTCTGAGATCCCCAAGGGAGCTGAACTGAAACACAGTTCCACCAGAATTCCAATATATCATGTCTTCTATGCAGAAGAATACTTGAAGATACAAAGAAATACTCATTGTTGAACACTATCATACATGGCTTCAAAGTAAAACCATTGAAATAAAAAATTAATATTAACCCATTTGTATTAGGTCAACTATAATTTTTTAATTAATTAATTAAAGATTTCTGTCCTATCAGAAATGTTTTTTTAATGTCCTATCAGAAATCTGATTTTTTAATGTCCTATCAGAAATCTGATTT
>JAOEGS010000987.1:0-49149 GCA_025447755.1 Corythornis vintsioides | reverse complement strand
TTTTTAATGTCCTATCAGAAATCTGATTTTTTAATGTCCTATCAGAAATCTGATTTTTTAATGTCCTATCAGAAATCAGTTTCTGGATTATACTGTCATTGTAACATTACAAAAAACATAGATATTTGAAAGGATCTACTGGTGGCTTGGTTGTGCTGAAGGGAGAGAAATCTCTCAGAGCTGAAAAATACAATCATTTTTCTTGACTAACAACAATAGCTGCTAGTACTCAAAATACAAATTAAAGGTTTGGTTTTGGCTTTTTATTTAGGAAATTGATTAAGCTCGAGCAAATATTTTGATAAAAATTTTTTGCTCATGTTTCAAACGTAAGAAAATTCAGGGGTGTTTGTATTGCACTGAAGCCACTCAAATTCATCAACTGGCATTTTTAGTGGGCTCTAACACTGACACCCGTCAGCACATCTGGAGCACAGCTGCTCCATTTGGTGTTTGTGAGCTCTCCTGCAGGAGATGGGATCTCAGAGACTGTAGCAGCTGTGCCAGCAGAGACTGAAACATTCTCTGTCATCACTGCTCCCTGGGAGTTTCTGGGTCGATAACATGCATCTCCTCCTCTAACCACAACACTGGCCATTCTTTTTTAGTAGGTAGGTGATGGCTGTGGCTGCTGCAGAAAGTTCACAGGTGTTGTGATAGACACCAGAAGGTATCTTCAGGTAAAGTCTCCGAGTTCTCTGTTCCATCTACCATACATCCTTCATCCCTTCTAAACCTCCTCTAAACACACCTGGAGTTCAGTGCTAAAGTGTTACTCTTCAGCAGGCAACAGGAACAGTCTGATGACACACCAAGGCAAAGTGCTCCACTCTGTCTGATAACTGCTACTGCCTGAGCACAAAGCACTGACTGCACCCAACTTCTACTGCCTTTCTTTTACCCACCGCAGGGGCTGGGGTGATGGGAAGCAAAAAAACCTCATTTTCACCTTTTTTTTTTCCTTTTTAAACTAGTATGTTCTTAGAAAGGAGTGGCCCATGGCAGGTGCCTGCCAACACGAGTCTCCAATTACAGCACACATACCATATGAAGAAAAGCACACAAAAATGTGCAAAAAAATTGAAATGGCAAAGACTGTTAGAAAGAAAAAAGTGTGAAAACCCAAAATGACAAAGGCTGTGTTAACAAGCTTGTCTCAGTCACAAACTGGAAGAGCTGCCTGCAGTTGTAGAGGTTCAAAAGAGGAAAACAGAAACGGAGTCAGTCTTACTACCTCTCAACAAATCTTTCCTGAAACATCTTAGAGCCAAGCTCTACAGACCTCCAAGGACATCCTTTACCTGTTAAGAAGACTCTTGAGAGGTCTGGCTGAGCACCAGCTAAACCTTTTCCCAGACACCTAGAGAACTAACTGTGAAGCAAGTGTGAGGACAGCTTCTTCTGCACAAGGAAATCTCATGACATCAGCCTCTTTTTTACTTTCTCCAACTTCCCTGAATAAACTCAGGTATTTAGCCTGCTTGTGTAATGTAAAACAGTAAGTTCAGAAGTCACTGCAGGGCACAAAGTAGCCTGCAATGGGAATATGATTCATGACTGATAAAGACAGAGCTGACAAAACAAATGTAGAAAGGTGAGTTAGCTACTGGTAATTCTGGTCACAAATCAATAGAATATCATGATTCTTCCTTACCCTTAAATAATCAGGAGTTCCAAATTAGCACACTTCAAAAGCTTTCTATTGCATTTAGATTTTTAAATGGTACTGTCTAAAGAGCCCTTAAAAGAAAAAAGCACCTTTTAAACATTTCCAAAACGCAGCCCAAGAAATTCACTGACATGAACTTTAGCCACTAAATAATCTGCCATTGGAAAAACAAAAAATTGTGTATTAACCACTACAGTCAGGAATGTACTGTGACCTCAAATCAACACTAGGTCATCAGGCACAGTAAGTGGCAATAAATAGTCCTCCAAAACGTATTAGTAAAGCTACACCTAATGTATCCCTATTTCAGAAATTAGCACAGTGATTGTAGAAGGTCAATCAGAATAATGTATATTACACACAGAAAAAAACCCCAACCAAACAGAACGAGTGCAAAGGCAGCATCACTCTAGGGAGGTTCAGCATTTAGAGCAGCAGCCTTCCACAAAGCTCTGGTGCTGAGAACAATCCACCTCTCTTCTGGGCAGAGGCTTGAATGCTACAGGGAAGAGATAAAACAATTACACTCTACCTCGTCCACTTGTCATTTCTTTTTCCCATGCATTATTTTGCAACTTTTCACGGGCCTAGATTAAAAGCACTGAAAACAAAACGAAGCTTTCTGTGATGCTAATGGAAACCTCACAGAGCAGCCATTCCCTGCCTGCCTAACACCCCACTGCTCCCGGATGCCTTGGGGTAGGGTCTGTATCCCCAGAGCAGCTGCACCGAGCTCCTTCCCAGGCGCTGGGAATCCCACCAGATCTGCACTCCAGCCATCCCCACACCCAGCTGGGCTAGAGACTCCTCCCTTCCTTCCACAGTGGCTGCTGCACGGTCGCCCAGGGAGGGAAGGAGCACTAATGAGACACTGGAGTAGCTGCCTTCACCTTCCCCTTCCCTACACCAGTGATGGAAAACTGCAGCTGATTCAGAGAACAAGCAGAGTGCTTTCTCTTCACTTTTCAGACAATGGGAATAAAATGAAAATAAGACAATCAATAAGTAAATAAATAAACCACAGAAACAAATCCAAACAGAACAGAAAACCACTCCAAAAACAACTCACACAAAACCACCAAGCACTTCACTCAGAACATGCATTTCTGTCCAAAATTTGGCATTCACTGTACACTAGTTGCATTTTACTGTAAATAAATTCAGAAAATAAAATTTTTTATTTGTACTGAACAGCGACAACTCAATATTTTTTTAGATGGCAGTGGTATGCATTATTTAGTATTTGAATTACATTTCTACAATTGTATTAATGTCTTTAATAGTCTTGTAAAGAAAAGAGACAGAAAATGATCTGCAGAAGCCCTGGGAAGCACAAGGAGTTTGCCTGATCCATCTGCATCAAACACTACAACCAAGATCCACACTTGTGACATCTGTTGCTCTTAATGCCCTGTTCCTGGTCTCAGATCAGATGGAGAGAGAAAAACAAACCACAGCTGAACCAAAACAAAAAACTGCAAGACACACAAGAGCTTCAGCTGCTGTGCTGACAAAAGACAAGTCTGGAAGCATCGTGTGAAAGAAATGAAGGAGTTCAAAAGCTAGAAATTGAATGGAGTGAGCCCAAAATGTAATATCCTCTCCATATTTCAATTTCATCCCTAATCTTGTCATCTTCATTTCTGACATCATTTTGAAGGACTGGCCTTTAAGATTGAATTAAGGCTATGGTGAGACTTTGGGAGAGAGACATGGATATTGTCTAGGAGATCTCTTGAGAAACACAGGCACTTACCTCCAAACTGCAGTCAGAATTACATTTTACATCTGCAGAGCTCACAAGAAACACCAGCCTTAATTCTAAACCTGACACAGAGTAATCCTACTACCAATATGAAATGTCACTGCTCTTAAGGAGGAGGGTTATAGAACATGACAGCAATACACTAGATTGAAGTATTACCTGCACTCTATCAACATAATCTATTTTAACTGATGAATTCAGCTAAGTTTCTCTGACAAACAGAAAAACAACTACAAAAAACGACTACAAAAATCAGAAGTATGTTAAATAAATGTTACCCATCTCACCTAGTCTTTGATAATACTACAGAGAGCTGTATAAATCATCATCTACAGACTAGATAGAGGTCTGGATAATTTTTTTTTGCATATATGCTCTTAAAGAGGCCTCATAAGCACTTGTAAAAGTTGTTTGTAATTTAGTCTTACAGTCTTGGCACATTTTAAAAAAAGAAAAACTTCACTAACAACTTGTTGAGGAACACTGCAAGAAAGTTAAAGTTATTCAATTCCCTTGAACTGGCCCTGGATGGATAAAGCCTTATCCCAAGCAGGAATGAAAGAACTAGTCTGTTCCCTCCTCCCATGGACATGGGACATGGATGGGATGGTTCTGTTTTAGATCTAAGTAATTTCTATACAGTACACACGTGATTTTTGAGTGTGTTAAAAAGCCTGCAGCACTAGAACTGGAAATATTCTCAAGGTACTGCAAATGACAAAGCAGTTCTAAGGTTAATAATTAGACCAGAGCAGGGTTGTTTCCCTTCACCTTCAGGCAGAAGGCTTAGAGTGATCTGCACAGTAATTCTGCAAAACACTATAAAAGGCCAAAATGTAATTTATTTTTTCCAACTTACTGCAAGTTTCATAACCTCCTACTGAAACCTTTCTTAAAAGCACCTGAAATGAAATTTCACAGAGGAGAAAGAATAACAATAGAGATCACACTAATCTAAGAGACCTTATTGCTTACATGAATTATGCTTAGAGGAAATAATACATCCCATGCTTCAGAATACTGTATTCTGTCTTTCTACATTAGTAATTCAGCCCCATGCTATGATAAAAACAATACTAAGAATTTTACTGCAAGTAATTTTTCAGATCCAAATGAAGTTTTCTACATTTCTTTGCATATTTTCATTTCCCTTTTTGTTTACTCATCAGTCTTTCTACAAATATTCCTAGATCCCCCATAAACTTGGCCGAGAAGTTGTTTCAAATTGAAGACAGATCCATCACACAACAAACTGCTGTGATTCTGCAACTGAGCTGGCAAAGAAGCTTTCAGAACTGCAAGCCAACCAACAGCAACATCCACTGCTGGGCAGCTTCAATTTGTCAAGCCTACTGTTAATTTGGTAAGATCCCTGTTTAACCTCCTCTCCTTCCCAGTAAGAGGCTGAGTGAAGGGTCCTGGACTTCTGACACTTCAGAGCCCAGCACAAAGTGTCTCTCCTGTTGAAAGTGAAGGAATCTGGTGATACTGTCACAGAAACATCATTTTGCCTTCCCAGAGAGCTGTGCAAGAGACCTAGTGAGCTGGGGATCATTTGGAACACAGCTGACTGCTCTTGGTGAAAGGCAGGTGATTCAATTCCATGTTCTGAAGGGTGTGTTTTTTTCACTGGTGGATCTAAATCTGAGACAACACCACGTACTAATTAAACCCCTGAATGTTGGCATGTATGAAGTCAGTAAAATTCCTCTTCTCTTCCCACTAAGACCAACCTGGGCATGTAACCTGTGCTCTAGTTCATGCTGCAGATAGATAGATGCTGAAACCCTCCACCAGCCACAATGCAGAAGGACCTACACCAAGTTCAGCAGCTCCACCAAATGCTATTCTTCCAGGAAATGTGCAAAATCCTGCTTTGGGTAACACTTCATAGCCTTGGGAATTCTGTCATCTTCAGCAACAAGATGAGAGGTGTCCTATCTTTACAACCTTAATTAATCACAAAATATTCAAAATTATCTTCCAAATAAAGACAACAGTCCTACAAAGTGTTTTTCTTGAGATACACGCCTGGAATTCACGTGCATAAGTGTAATGTGAACATGGGCCCATCACCACTGCTGCAACCTACAGAATAAAAGGCTTTTCATTCAGAGACATCCCAATGCAAACCAAGGAATTACTTAGCAATGAGGAATTCTCATTTGCAAGTGTCCAGGATGTACAACACGCACACACAGGTTGCAATGAGTGCTGACATTTAGCTTTCCCCCTCATCCCAGCTGAGAGCTGTGCTTGTGTGGCAGCAGCAGCAGCATGCTGGGTGTCTGAGCACAGCTGGAGTGGGCTGGGGAGTTGTCCACACCCAAGTCAAGGGCCCTGTCAATCATTTCTCAGCAGTACCTATGGCACCAACAGAAGGTTAGAATGCACCTCAAGTGGTGCAGGCTGTTGAGAAACCATCAATTCACACCCTATGGATACAGATTTAGAATGTGATGATGAATTCACTCCATTCAGGTGACCTTTCTGTGGTTGGAAATGCATTCTTTCTACTTCATCAGCATTTGACAATGGAAATTTAATCTTACTAATCAGAAAAGGATTACAGAGCGAGACCTGCAGCCCTAATGAAAGCTTTGGAGGCACTTCACACATCTCAGGCAGACGTGACTCCCAAGGAGAGCACACACTGCTGGGATGCTCAGAGCCTCTCCCTCCAGAGCTGCCTGTGTCTGCTGCTTGGTTTAGATGTTTTCACAGGGTATGCTGGGGAGGGGGCACAATACACACCAAACCAAACCCTGAATCACTAGAATTATGGAGTCCAAGCTAGTGAGCTTCCCAATTGTGTGCCAGTAAGTAAGAAGCCAAAAGAATAAAGAATTTTTAAAATACATAAATGCCTAAACAGTGAGAGTATAAACCCAAAATCTTCATTTAGGTCATTTATCTTCCAGAATTATAACCATGCCTATTCATAACAATGATAAACATCTTAATTTTGTAACAGTTTCTGAAATAATGAATTACAGTAAACCATTTAAATCCCCAGATAAACATTTCAGATAGTGGTTCTCCTATCACATTTTATGTGATAACTGAAGAAAAATACTGATTAGACACATTGTGTTTTGCTAATGCCATTCACAAGAACAAAAATCAGAAACTGTACAAAAAGAAAAGTGTTGCTCCCAGTTTCCAAGTCTGTACACTTAGAAAAATTAATAATACATTGAAAATTTTTATATCCTTGACAAATTTTCACCATGGTCATTGATTAGATTTATCCTGCTGTATCACTGTTAATTACCAAAAACTTCCTGAGCAAAGAGCTAATATTTTGCCAGGATAAATTTCAGACAGCTCATCATTAGATGCTTACCACACAAATCAGACAAATTTTATAGCACCTGGATAAACATATTTCAGGGAAAAAAACCCAAACAACAACGAAACAAACTACACACCAACTTAGCATGTTTTCTAAGCTAAAAACACTACCTCTGGAGAAAAAGAGTTTGCTAAGATACTTCTTGACATGAGATAGAAAAAAATCATACCTTTAAAATACTGCCTGATCATTACTTAAAATATATTGAGTTTCAGATTAATTTATTAATAGTAACAATTATGCCAGACACCTGTCAAAAATACCAACTAAAGAAAACAAAGGACAGAACAGAAACCCCTGAGTTCAGTCTGAACTTAGTTTTAATCTGGAAAACACCTTGGCATAAAAGAATAGTTGTGTCACTGCACTATTTGATAGTTCCACAAATTGCCCCACTGATTTCCCACGTGCTCTTTAGAAGCTCAAAAGCAACTTGGAAACTACAGCTGGATCCTTAAAAACATTTAACATTTTTCCTCTTCTCTCCATATTTGATGCAGAGCTTCAAGAAGTTCCCTACTACAGGCAGGGATATACCTTCATACTCGTTGAGCAACCAAGCAGTTGGGTTTTCTTTCATTTGATCCCACACAATTAAATCAGAGAGGTGATGTAGTTAATAAATTTTTTATGGAGATTGATTCCTGCAGAGACTTCAAAGACTTTGCCCCCCCCTTACAGAAGTATAATTATAAAAATCTCAAAAACTTTTTATTTGCTGAGAAAGCCAAGTTTTCCACACAGCCCCTTTTGCTGGTTTTCTTCTGGGTAAAAACAACTGTTCTAAAATGTTAAGTATTTATTCTAAATCTCTATTTCTGCTAGAGAGTGAAGCATCATTCTGAGAACAACGTGCCAGAAAGACTTGTGACAGAACCACCCTCAGTACCCCTGCAGCCAAACTGTGAGACATGACCTTGCTCCGGGGGCTGTGACGAGGGTGGACGTTGTCCAGACTGCCAGAATCAAAAGGTTGTCAACAGCAGGAAAAAGACCAACTGTCAATCAGGTGCTGGCAGCATCCCTCAGGGATCAATCCCCAAGCTGAAACCTCTCAACAGCTTGGTGAGCAGGGTGGAGAAGGGGTGAGGTGCACTCTCCAGCTCACGGCAGTGGCCAGTACGCTGCCCGGGATGCAGAGGACAGCTGACAGGCTGGAGAGACAGCCTGACAGACACCTCATGAAGGTCAATCAAGGCAAATGCAAAGCTCCACAGCTGGTGCAGCATCACCTCACACAACAGCACAGGCAAACACTGGCTGAAGAGCATCTTTAGAGAGACCTGGCAGTCCTGGTAGACAAGCAGAACACGAGCCATCTGTGCTCATGCAGTGACGCAGCCAAGCCCAGACCAGGCTGCATTAGCAGACACGTGGCTATGGAGCAGAAGGAAGTTATTAAACACCCATGAGCCCAAATCCAGAGTGTTGTGGCCAGTTTGGGACTGGTCAACACCCATGAGCCCACATCCAGAGTGCTGTGGCCAGTTTGGGACTGGTCAACACCCATGAGCACCCATCCAGAGTGCTGTGGCCAGTTTGGGACCTCTCAAGGCAAGGCAAAAACCTCAACTGAAATAATCTTCAGGTTTAATGCCAAGTTAGACCTGCATCTTCCACTAGGCTGCTGCTCATTAGAGGAGGAGACACTCAAGGAAAATCAGAGTACACAAGGACAATACTTCCTTACATTAGTACCAAGAAATGCACAGGACACTGTTCTTTGACCAGCAAAAACCATAGTGATTTCAAGTGTATAAAGCACATACATACACACTGCTCCTGTACCATCAACAGGTGCAAGAAGCAGGAGAAATAGTACTTAACCAGAACTCTATGTTGCTAAAATGTGGTGCTTTTAAAAGGAAAAATAATTAAAATAAATACTTCCTGTGTATATAGAAGTCCAAATACAGCTGTAGACTAATGAAAACTGACTGGTAAAGCTATTAAGCACTAACTTTGCACAAATACTAGAGCAGCTCAATTAATGCCTTTTAATTACTGCAAACCAGTACAAAAATGTATCAATTGACCACATGTTAACCTAACAGTTTAAAGTGCAGCTAAATACTGACATACAAAAAGCCACAAGAGAGGAACAGCCCATAAAGTTCTACAGTGAACACATCAGCAGGTACTAAATGCAGCAGCATCTCCTAACTCACTGAGCTGACTCAGGTAACACTCGAGATAAAAATCCCTGCTCTGGTTCACCAGGCACAGGGGAGAAAACAGGGTCCCAGGGGATCAAAGAGTCAGATGAACCCAAAATTTTTCTGGCCAGGTTGAAATGCTGATGGAAACATATTTTTGGTTTTAGTTTCTTGGGTTTTCTATCTTTTTCTTATTTTTTCTTCTATACAATCATTAACTTATTTTCCACTTTTGCTAAAGCAGACAACCCAGGAGTTATGTTATGCAAATTCTACAAACAATGTTACAGGACTGGTATGTAAAAATTGAATTCTCAGTATTAAATATTTACAAGCCATTAATAATCTAAAACCTGTTCTTCAATATTTTTCTACTAATCATTTAAAATAAATACATTTGAGGTAACTGTAAAAGACCATAAAACATTTTCAAAGAAAAAAAATAAAAAGGAGGAAGAAAAAAATAAATACTTTCCCTGCATACATAATCTATCCACTCTGAGGTGTTTATTCAGAATGACTCAGTAAGTTTCACCACATTTTTTTCACTACCATATTCAGAAAGCTGATTACATCTGGCCAGGAGGAACAATTCTCTCAACAGCATTTCCAGAAAGCCCAAAGCATGCCTGCTGCTTTTGTTTCTCTTCCCAGTAACCTCTGCTACTCCCAGCATCAGGCCTGTTGGCTCACATCATCTACTTTTTTTAATCTCTTAACTGCTGTTCAGAGATTTATTTTGCTTCCCAAACCTTCTACAGAGAGGTCATAAGAAGAATCAAAGGTCTGATCCACAGCATTTTGCTAGCAAATTGCCTTACTGGAGGCAAACAATGTGGGCTTGTCAACCTCCTTATTCCCTTGAAGCATGTCCACCAACTTTTTTTAATTACTTGCTGATTAGCAGAGTCATAAAGTGCTTCAGTAATTGTACAGCTTCACAGCTTCTTTTTGTACTCTGTTCTCCTTGAAGTCATACTAGACACAACAGTTGTTATTAAAAATCCACGAGTATATTGCCAAGGAATTATTACAACCACGAGTATTTAGCAAATGTCAGGAATAGTTGAGGTGCTTTTGCATTAACTTAATTGTTCCAGTAACAATAAAATTAACGAGTCTTCATCAAGAACACACATCATAAGCCGACCCAAACAAAAAATGTACTTTTTAAAAGATGACAAGGAAAAGAAAGGCTTCTCGTGGCATTTTCCAACTCCAGTGCAATCACATTTCATGTTTGACAGATGCTCATTCACCAGATGGATACCAATGTACTTCTGCCTACAGCCCATGGCATTTCAAGATGGGAGAGTAAAAAAAGGGGGAAGGGGAGGAAAAATAAAAGAAAAATAGTAAATAGAAAAAGAGGTGGCTACTACAGGCAACCTTTCCACCACCACCATTGCTCTGAGTACACAAAGCTATCAGGATGACCTACTGACAATCAGGAAGCAGCATGGGAATGCAGAGAGAAAGACAACAGCTTTCAGCAGGAGATTTTGGGATGCTAACTGGTGGAAGAAAACATGACTGGAAGCAATGAAGAGTGGTCTGAGAAATGGCCAGAGTTATGCACAGATTATTCACTATATTCAAGTATATACTTGAAGTCACATGTCAACTGTTAAGAGTAAAAAGTAACGTGACCTCCAAGTGCTATTGCTCCCTCCCAGCAGGATCCTTTCTTGAAAAGCCTTCCTTAGAAATCAGTAATATTCTACTCACGGGTTTTTAAAGGCAATTCATTTTCTCAGCACAAAATTTTATTACATGCTGTAGCAGAAATGAATTTGCACTATGTGGTTTTCATTTTTAACTTTGTATTTGCTGTTACAGAGCAGAGCAATTTCAAGACTTCCTAGTAAAATCTTACTTTGGGTATTCCTCATAGTGTTCAGCACTAACAGCTTCTGAAGACCCTTGAGGATATCAGTGGTTCATAAATTTGGCAGCCGAGTGTTCACACCAGGCTGCATTTTTCTGTCGTGTAACCTAAAAAAATGACACCTGAACAAGATCCTCAGTTTCTGGTTTCCACTGAGCTAGCAGATGAAAATACTTGTTCCACAGCAAGTATTAATGACAGTGTCCTCACTGCAGTCTCCTCTGGAGGAGCAGAATGACAAGTGAACACCTCTGGTTTGTGAGAATCCTCTGCAGCGAGTGTTTCCGGTTGAAAAGGGACAAAGGACATGGGTTTATAACCCATTATCCAGCTTCAAAGCAGAAAAAGAATAAAGTTGAAACATGAAATGAGATTCACTTCTTCATTTCAGACATTCTGAACAGATGAGTAAGAGTTTGAAAACCTGGCACCAACTACTTGTCTGTCCCACACCCGTAAAACAGAAGTCCCTGGCAAAGCCAAAGCCAAACTGCTTCAGGGAAGATCAGCTGCTGCTGGGACAAATGGAAACCCTTCCCCATGTCCTCCCCCCACACTGCCCCTGCACAGCTCACCACTGCAGCCAAATCATGGATTTTCAAATGGGACACCAAACCTGACCCACATGAGGAATCCAGACCAAGTTTTGTTTTGATGTAACTACTGCTTTTAGTCACCAAACAATTTGGACATAATAGTATTTTCACCAAGAAGCTCCATCTCCCAACAAGGCTACATATAGAACTTGAGTTGAATTTAACAGCTAATACAGCACAATTTTTAATTTTTTTTTTAACAGCCACAAGAAAATTGACAAGGTTTCATACAATGGGTTCTTGGCATTTATGCTAATTCTAAATGAATCCTGCAAAAACAAGTTTATTTCCTTAAGTAGTATGATTACTGATGCTGTTGCAAACACTACAGAGTTTTAGTTAAGAGACTGCAGTGACTCCAGAAGTCCCTTATGTGTATACACTTCTCCAATGGAATGCTCCCTTGGAGTAGCTATTATTCACCCAGAGAGATTTGCTAGCATGGATCAAAAATCTCCTCATAGTCACATACCATGGAGCCTGCTCTGAAATACTGCATAGCAACTAACAGAAAAAGACCCTGAAAAAGAAGCTGTTTCACAGCAGCTTCCAATCACTGCAAACATCTGAGAGAAAATAAGAACAGATTTGTTCCCAAAACAAAGCTCTCCCCTTCCACCTGAAGGTATCACCACACTGATGTCTCACAGGACTCTTGAAAATGCTTCTGAAGAGCAAATACTGCTTTTTATTATGTACTTTAGTTTGGGGTATTTGAGTAAAAGACCTTGCAAGGTCTTAAGTTAGACAAACAGTGGCCATAAATATTTCAGGCAATATTTCAGAATAGGGTTTTAAGCACTGGAAAGAGAAAGCCTAGTAACATCCTTGCAACTGGAAGACAACAATCAAGCTAGATTTAACAATGAGCACAATTGATTAATTCTCATTCAGACAGAGCTCTTATGTGCACAGCTGACTAATAACTAGGGAGAGGCAAGCTAGAAATCCACACAACTTTTTCAGCCAATGTTTCCAAATTTTTCTACCCATTCATTTGGGAACAAAAGAATATGTATATGTGTGCTCCATAAACAATACTTCCATTCTAAACAAGTAAATGCTGTGTGTATATTTCAAGCATGTGATAATTTTGAAGCAATTTATATCACTTTAATTTAAAAATATCTTCTCAGAGATAGTTGTGATGAAGTATCAGCTGCAGTTATTTTGTGCAAAGTGGAAGAACACATCTGTTACTGAAAAGAAGACCTTGAGCATGCTGACACCGTGAGAAGCAGGGGATGGAAGCAGGAGATAAGGCACAAGTTCTGCCTGGCACAGGATAACAAAGTCCCTTGAGCATGGTCCTCAAACCAGAGAAGTTATCACTCAAAACAGCCTATACAAGAGCTCTGGCCTTTGCTGCCATTTACATTTTCCTGCTATGAACTCCATCAGCTTTACTGGTAATTAAGACATGGGGTTTTTGTGCCCTTCAACGTGGTTTCATGTTTGCTTGGGACCACATGGTGCCCGTTAGCCACACTGACACACATTCACTATCTACAGAAGGGCTTGTAAACCATTACTGTCATCTCCTGCTGGCCACAATGTCAGTGTGACATGATGCAGCAGTTCAGCTGGGATATATGGATTTATATCACTAAAATGTTTCTCACAGAAAAGATCACATCAAAACCCAGACTTCATGGGATGTAGCTCACAGCAGCAAAGTCATTTAATGTGATTTGACATGTGAATTCCCATGTGTAACAAATGTTAATGAGCTCTAACTCATCAAAAATAAATTACTCTAAATGTCTGGCAAGATATGATCCCTCCCCACCACACAAAAGAAAAATTTTTTAAAAAATCACGAAAAAACAAAATGTCCTATTTCAAAATACCAAAAAATTGGTTTTAAAAGAAAAAAAAAAAGTTTTGAAAAAAACATGAAAGCACATGATGGCAGGCAAAATTTCGTAGATAAACTGAACTGATCAGTTATTTCATTCATAAAAATTCTGAAACTGTAGTTGTTTTAAAGCAGAATGAATATAAGAAAATTACTCAATGCAAATCAAGTACAGCATAAAAAGTAATTTGAGATCTAGTTTCCACAACAATGAAACTGTTTTCTTACATAACCTTTCTAATGTAAGAGTTGAGGAATATCATGAATAAATTCTGTTTCTTAACAGTGCTAAAATAATTCTACAGCAATAGACCCTCGAAGTTCTTAATAAAAGATGTCTATCTCATGAAATACAAATTGAACTCCAAGCAATTCTTTCCATTCACTCACTATTCTTATTTTGGAATCTGTCACACAGTATTTGACTGCAAAAGTCTCAGTAACACCCTATGAAGGAGCAAAATCCTATTATGGCACAAGATCTGCAATGAACATGAGTGAGCTGGACAATGGCAAACATGTTTTACAAAATACTGTTTCCATTATTATAGTATTTGAAGCAACTGAATATATATCAAAAGGTATTAACATTTGAAACTGTCAGGTGACCCATTCTCAGTGACCAAGCCAGTGTATCACAGCTGAATTCAAACAATGGCTGGAGTCACTGGTCAGCAAATTCACCCCTCACTTTAAGAGGCATTCCCAAATTTGAGTCAAGTTACTTCATGCAGCCTCTGTATTGACTTCAACTGACTTTTTAGTATCTGAACATTCTTTGGCTTTTCTCCATATCAATTAGATTTTTCCAATATTTAACAAGCAAAGCAGGTGTTAAGTGGCCTCCTGTTTCCCAGCTGAGCAGTGCCAGCACCCACACACCCGGGAGCTCCTGCAGCACGGGCTGCCGCGCAAGGCTTTCGGAGCGCAACCGGCACCACACACGAGGGGTGGCAGCTTCAGGAGCACGTTACGAACACCAGAGCCCTGATCCTCATCTCTCGCGGCACTTAGTTCTTCGTGCGAGCTCCATGAGTCCTCCCAGCTGCCCGGGCAAGGCGAGGGCAGCAGCAGAGCAGAAGGTTCCCGTGCCCTGCCTCACTAGAGGGCACGATTTCGCCAGAAATGGGCTGAGCCGGCAGGGCAGGGCTGCGGGGTGGAGAGAACAAAAACCTCTCACAAGGCAACACAAACGGCTCGCAAGCGTTAACGATGATTTGGATCAGGACTATTCCGCACACCTCAATCAGGGTTACCGAGATGGTTTTTAGATCCGTGTCTGTGTCTCTTCAGTAAGTGGAAGATGCTGGAGGAGGAAAGGTACTCGTTGCACTGAGGTGTAACGGAGGCATGGCAAAGCCACGATGCACTCAGGGCTTACAGGGGAAAGAACAGATTGCCAGAAGGAATTTCTTGGAAAATCCATGAGAAATTATTTTGGTTTTTCATTGCATTTACAAGCTGCAGCATCTAGTTCTCCTAATGACACTCTACAGGCAGCAGCAGGAAAGGTGTGCTCACTTCTCAAGGAAAAGCATCCTCAAAAGATGCCTAAAATTAGAAGTTGAGAAAAATCTGATATAGGTTGTTTTTGTACAACAAAACCCAACAACACACAAATAGACCCACAAACAACACTCCCTGCAATTCCCTCACCTTATCTACCTCTGTCCAAGTTCACTTGCAATACAGAGTAAGACACAGAAGCCAGAGCTTTGATAACTCATTAAAACCTCACCATGTACTACAGTCTACTGTGGCAATATCTGCAATACGTCCTCTGAGGTACTGCTGCAAGTTCTGTGATGGGCAGATCAACGGGAGAGACTGAATTGCTCCACAGGGTTTAGCTTATCTACATTCTACTGCAGCTGACTGCTCACTACAAACTGGTATCATTAATTTAAAAGCATTCCTGGTTTTCAGCAGGCAGACACTAGCAGCAGAGAAGAAAAATAATACAGCTGGTCTGAATGATATTAGGAAATGCTCAATGTTAAGGATGTTACCAGGCGAGTACATCATATTTTCTCTATAAAGTAGTTTAACCTCTGACTTAACAGCTTTAAGGCAATTGTGCTACCTAATCAGCCACTGTATCTCCTGCTCTCCTTCCTGCAGTTGCTGAAATCATTAGTCAGGGAATTGGTGAGGAAGCCATAGAAACTCACACTAGCAGTGGGGAATAAAAGTCTTTAATGGCAATAACTCACACTAAAAATGACAATTTATGGCTTTTTACAGCATGTAATGTAATTTATGGGATGTTACACATTGATGTGTATGCCTAATGAGTGTTGTAGAAAGCCATAAATCATCAGTGTTTCCAACTTCCCATTAAGACCTCATTTATTATACTATTCCAGAAGTATATCCTCATGATAACCACACCCTTGTCTTGCTTTATTAAATCACGAGAAAAAGATGGAAAAGACAGAGCTAACAGCAGTTTGATGCAGTATTAAAACCAAAAATTCACTTCGACTAAAACAGCAGAATAAAAAAGAGGAGTCTTGGCTGAGAAATGCAATGGCTTCCCTGATCTTATTTATTTTATTAACATCTGGGGGAATATACAAAAAAATATTTTACCACATTCATCCTCTGAAATGCATCATCTCATTTAAAGAGGTAATATAAAAGAGAAAAGAAGACAAGAAGCCTGTCTCCAGAGCAACACAGTTCTCCCCATTGGTTACTACTGCCATCCTGAATCTAGTGTTAGTTGGTATAATTGTAGTATTCATAAAAACAGAATCCAAAGCTGAAGAATCCACATAGTTCAGCAGCCAGTTTTAAATAAGTGCATGTTACCCTACACAGTCTTAACCCTGAGAAAAGGAACACAAAATAGCTAGTATTCTGAAAAAAACAAAACAAAAAAAAAACCCACAACACACACAACACACTGAACATCAGGAAAAAAGAAAAAAAGAAAAAAGGCAGACAACCACAGTATGTCTGAATATTGTTTTGGGGTTTGCTTGGGTTTTTGTTTGCTTTAGGCATTAGTTTCAGTCTCTGGTATGTCTAACTCAGACCAAAATCAAGTGAAATTTCATAACAGCTTCCGATGAAATGATCCCAGATGAGATGCTGCAAGAGATGCTTGGTATTATATTAAGGATTGTGTTAAAAAAAAAAAAAAAAAAAAAAAAGATTTCTCAGGGACATTTTACAACTTCTGGTTAAACAGAAAGCAGAAGTCACACACTCAGAACTCTTGAACAACCTCTAAAGGGTCAGAGAAAGCCCCACTGTTTGCTCGTGGCTACTTCCATCATGTGCAGAAAGAAGGCATGTTCTGTCAGAATGGACTGCAAGTTCAACTGCCCCATAGACACTGCAGGCATTGACATACCCACCCTGTAAAAGGCAGTCACATCTGGAGAGGGGAACCCAGTGCAGAGCCAGCCTAAGCACTGCTAAGCCTTGTTTCAGCAATAAATTCAAGTGCTTCCATTGCTTTGTGATGCTCAAACAAAAGTTGCCCTCTCCTCAAATTTGTCAACTGCAACATTTCAAAATATAAGCTGCCACAGATGTGAGCAAGCACTGAAACCACAGGCATCGTGGTTTCCAGGTTTTTAAACAAAGACTTGTCATTTTGCATCAGAGTCCTTGCAATTCTAAACTGAAAGCCAAAATTTCTGCAGATTTGCTGCAGAGCTTCCCTGCAGGTTCACTTCTTGTAAGAAGTGTGTTCCAGCATCGGTGAGGTCTGCTTCAGATGAGTCATTAAACATTCTCAACTATAAACCTCAAACATTTCAAGACTGATGAAATTCACAGCAGAAGTATGAATTGATTCAGCCAGGTCTGCAGCTGAAATGAATCCTGGCTTTGCCACGATTACAGTTGATCAGCAAACTGCTCAAGGATAGAAATTTTATGATACTTCATGGTTCGGATGAACTTTTACTGCTTGAGTTTCACCAAATCTGAACATTTATAGGGGAAACAATTTCCTTTGGAAAGTCTGAACATATCTTTACATCAACAGCTCAAAACTCAAGCAAAGAGGTCTGCAGCTTAACTTGTGTTCAGCCTATCCAACACATAGCCTTGCTTAGCAGATCCTATGGCAGCAGCAAAGCCAGTCTGAAGGCCAGAGCAGCAGGAGAGGAGAGGCTGAAAAGCCTTCTGCATCATAGCAGCAAGAAGCACAGAGCAGTCTCACTGCACAGCAAAGCAAAGACATTTACAACTACTTTTCTTTTAGCACTGCCCAATCCTTTGGCTAAGTTTACAGCAGCCAGGCAGCAACTCTCAGACATCCCACTTGAAGACCAGTCAGAGCTTTCAGCTCTTACCCCAGCCCTTGAATGGCACTGATAAGATTTGCCAAAGATGAGACCCAGCTGTAGGTCTCACAATATACACTGAGACTATTTTCACTGACTAGCAACATTAACAGCAAGAAACTTGTAGACAATTGTCACAAAGTGGTAAAGTCAATGTACTGAGTCTGTTGGCTTAAGTTCTTATACATCAAACATATTAAAATGTATTTATCCATAAGCAGACTCAAGTGAATTGTTGAGATAATGCTAACAATAAAACACACAGTGTTTAGTGTTTTGTCCCTAAGTATTTAATTAAGCATAGCAATGGCTCCACAAAAGCAGCAGTATTATTCAACAATATGTATTCATTTTGTGGTAGGCTTGAAAAACAAGAGCATTTCAGCTTGTTCAACAATGATGTCATTTGGAGCTGTTGCTGTCACCTAAAAAACAACTCTTACAAGAATTCCATTCCACGTGAAGCCATAGATATTACCCATCCTGCACACTAAAGACCTCTTCACTTTACACAACTGCAGCAACTGCAATACTACACCAAGAGCCAGAGGCAACACCTGCCAAGCTGCAATCCTTCCCAAGGTTTTCAAGGCTTTCATTATTTTATTTGGTTATGTTTTATAAAGGTTCAGTCTCTTCAAAGTACAGAAGAGCAGTTGCTGCTTTGATTAAGAGCTGCCTAATCACCTTCAAGACTGTTAGTTGGGAAGAGAAAGTACAACCAGGAACTACCAAGCCTCAGCAAACACATTTACAACATACATACTAACGGTGTAAGAAAATTCCTGTCTGAAACAATACCATGAAAATTATGGAATAACTTGAGGAAATTGCCAATAAAAAATACCACCTAACTAAGATGAGCAATCTAGGTCTGAAACAGAATGAGAACTTGGATCTCCCAGTATGAAGTCTGCAGTCCTATTAATCACACCAAAGAAATCCAATTAGTAAAATCTTGGGAGATGCAAATAAACCTAAAAGAAGCATGACTTGTTCATTCTTTACCTCTACTGTAGAGGTGAGGTTCCCCCAGACACAGACACATGCTCAGTTTCCTCCCTACACTAGCTTGAAACCACTAAAAGCATCAGATTATGCTGAATAGAAGGGCACTCTCCAAACAGTTAATAATATTAACGCCACCACCATTCAGTCCAGCTGCAAGGCAGCACCTCTGGGCAAACCCCTGGTGCTAATCAAGGTGGAAAATTTATACCATGAAAGAGAAAACTAATGAACACAATTCATACAGCTCTTGATACTCATTCAGCAGCATCAGCTGTAAATCCTACAGATTTTGGGGCACCAGACCAATAAAGCCCACTGTGTATTTTCATATCCATATTCCATCACCTCCAAAACTAAGCACTGAGAGAATTGATCCTTCTCATGATATATAAACTGTGCTAGATTGGATGAAAAGTAAACACATTTCTGCAATGAAAAATAAACTTCCTGCAACACCAAAATAATCTGTAAAAATAAAAAGTGGTGATGAAAACAAGCAGACTTTAAATTACTATAATACCCAAAAGAAAAAAAAGAAAAAAACTTAAATAACTCACTTTAAATTCATTTAAAACTCTACTCCCTTGGAACTTACTAATTCTGAAGGGGGAGAATCGCTGATGAAACTCTGGGTTCTACAACAGTCATTAAAATTAATAGGAATATTTGACATTTATTTGTAAGGAAATAAAAACATCTTTTTTTCTGAGTGAGAGAAACTTTCAGTCTCCCAGGAACAGAGTTAAGAAATAAGCTCTCGGGTACTGTAAGCCTCTGAATCAAATTCCAACTTCAAATCCTCATTGAGTTTTCCCTACCTCTTGTCATGAGTTACCTTTTTACACTGTGCAATAGAAGCTGTTTTTCAGCCCAGTAAACTTTATTTATCCTGTTCCTTCTGTCTAACAAAATACACTTCAGCCACACGCTGCAGCACACTGCTTTCTGATGAGAGCAAGGCAGGTCTGGCAAAAACAACAACTAGTTTAGTTTTCTCTCAACAGTTTTAGTTTTGGATTCTGCTCTCCTGCAATATTCAGCCTTCTGTTTAAAATGAGCTATTTATTATATGTAAATATGTTGGGCTTTTCTGCCACACATAGTTTACAAATACAACTTAATACAAATGAGAGTGAACAGTACATTATTTCAACTTCACAGGCCAAGTTCAAGATTCCATCTGCTCCCACTACGTATTTTCATAGAAAAAAATATATACCAGCACTTCTTAGAACTTCCAAAGGCAAGAGAAAACTTCTGTTCTATCACCTACCAGGTTTTCATTCTAAGATGACCTATAAAAATAAAATTATGACAACAAAGGAGGTTTTTCCTTTGGTCACAGAGCCAAGAGGACACTGAATTTGCAAAAGGAAAAGACATGACTTCAGCAGCAGAGCAGAGGTGCTTGCTTCCCAGATTAGAACACTCCACAGGTGATCTTCTCCAGACTTCATCACAAACACTACAGGGCATTACTCTGGGCTTACCCTATGTAACTCTGCAGAACTACATCTCAGGAGCTGTATTTTTAGAGATGGAGAAGACATTTCACTGAAGCTCTCAAAGACTTTGAGGGGGTTACTTAACAGCACTGCCTTTCCCAAACAGCTGCATGCCAAGTACCAAGCAGCAAAACCAAGGTGTTATTAAATACAACTTCAATGGTTATCTACACTCCTCAAAATTCTGCAGTCACAACTGAAGCTGAAGTCCACTGAATTCTAGAAAATACATTTAAAATAGGAATTCTGCCTTCAAGTTTCAGGCACAGAAGCTTCTCTCCGAGTCAGAGAAGCCAGCACTTCATTCTCCTGCAGCGAGCATGATGCAGACCAGCGTGAAGGGAAAAGGTCTGCTGCTCTCCAGGGATGTGTCCAGGCATCTCCTGGACACTGCTGGAATTCAGAGCAACATCACTTGTTGATCCTATGGAGAGCATCAGAATTCCCCACACTGCCATTCCCTCTCACCACATCTCCTGAGGACACTCAGTCCATTATATGCTTACAGGAGCTTCTCTTGGCAAAACCCCTTCCCTTCAGAGAGTGTAAGATGACAGGGGAATTTTAGGCTGGCATTACAGCTTCCAGCAGTCTGTACGTTTCCAGACCACAGCCTTACAAACAGACACCTCTGCTGAAATGGAGCCTGCTACATTAGCACAAGTCTCAGGTACCACACATGCTAGGAAAGTGACTGCAAAAGAAAACCCCAATGAATTCCAAGAAAAACCTTCCTGTCAAATCCAAAGTAATTTCAGACCCAAACTGAGATCAAGGCAAAAGAACCAAGTGGAAGAACGTGTATTATTCATTTAAAACCTGTGCTCAGGTAACAGCTTTATTTCCTCCAAATTCTACCCTTTCCCCTCTTTGAAGTGTCTGTGCATGCACATGTAGAGGTGCTCCAAACAGCTACAAATATAGGAACCATTTATACATCAAACCAGTATTTTGCTTATTTAAATCTGTTTCTACAGTTACATACTCAATTTAGGAATTCCCAAGGCAGCAGCTACATTACAGCAGACTAAGTAATTGAGTAGGAATAGTTGATGGCTTATCACTATTTGGTAAGTTTAATTGATTTATAATGCAGATAAGCACCAATAAACCGAATTAATAGAATCTGTGGAAATTTACCTCCACAGCCTTTCTTCCCAGCACAAAGATCTGCACATAGTAAACTTTAATCACAGAATCTTCACATAAATGCATTTTTTTAAAGGTTTTTTAAATGAG
The DNA here is from genome assembly GCA_025447755.1 of Corythornis vintsioides. Lineage (NCBI taxonomy): Eukaryota > Metazoa > Chordata > Aves > Coraciiformes > Alcedinidae > Corythornis > Corythornis vintsioides. The sequence goes on along the minus strand of JAOEGS010000987.1, from coordinate 27,803 downwards.
TGTGAAAGAAATGGTTATGCAAATTTACACAGAGCAGCGTAAACTCTTCAAAGAAGCTTTTTTCTTTTACCAAAACAAAAAAGCCCTAATCAGTTAGGGGTAGTTCTCACTTGTCTTGAGAAAGCAGGTGCTACAGTTCTAGATATTAGACAGCTTGTACCTCCTAGGCCAAGTAATTGAGCACTTTCCAAGCTCACCGTGGAGATGCTCATTACTGCCACTGTCACACGCAGACACCAAGCACATGCTGTTTGGGGCTTTGTTTTCAGGTAACCAGATGGAGGGGCTCAGTGTTCATTTCCCATCTGCCAACGTGTGAAAATGCTGAAGTGGACACTGAAGCACTAAGCCTTCCTTGTGATGGCCTGATGAAAAACTATGGCTATAAACTAGAAGACCAACAAGAAGCTAAGGATTATTTTGGTTCTCAACAGATTTCATATACATCAGGTGTGGTGCTCTGAAGGGCTGTTCTATTTTGCACTTCTCCTAGCTTGTCACCAAAACAAGTGATGTTGGTCTTGTCACAGTGCCTACTCTGATTGGGGTTTTGGAGAAAACAGAAACAAGTAAGAGCAGTAAATTGCTAAAACAGATTTAATTTTGTTGAAAAAATCCTGGACATTTCACAATACTTGAGAGATTACACTGGTTTCATTATCTTGCCTCTACAGCCCACAGTGTAACACCACACTAGTGGAATACATCTCAAAGGTACCAGAATGAAACAAGCATCAACTTCAGAAAAGTGATCCAGATTCTTAAAGCTCAGAAGAAATAAAGGTCAGTGAGATTTGTAAACCACAACACATTAATTACATGTATTAGCTGTTATTTTTGTGAGCAGAACACAACTGACAGGAAAGAAATATTATTTCTGTTCTCAGTCAGGAAAGAATCTGCCAGTCAAATTCAGTAATTAATTTTTTCCTTTGTGAACATTTGCATACAGACACATTCCAACCTCCTCTTTACTGCTCAGTTAAAGCCAATGGCTAATTTCTTGCTGCCTGTCACATCACATTTCTAAATGGCATGTGAATTAAAATACAGAACCTCTCCAGAGAGGAAGAGACAGGTAGCTGAGAGCACCCTGTACCAGATGGAGAGGAGCTGTCCTGCTGCAGCACTGGATCTTCCCAAGGCAGCCCAGAGCAAACACCACTTTGGGGCACAGTGGTTGGAGAGCCAGCCCTGCTGACAGACACAGAGCAGCTACCATTATGTGCAGTGCTAACACTCTGTAGTTGCAATAGGGACTACACTTAATGGTGCTTAGAGATTCAGATGAGTCTGCTGTTGATGCCTTGGGTCCCAAGAAAAGAATAATCAGCATTTAACTGAGCTCATAAAATTCACTCTTAGCTAGGACTTTTCCGGTCTAGGGAAGAGACGACGGAATTCAGACAGATTTTATGACACTGATTAATGTTTATTTTTCCATTCCTCGTATGCTGTGTAATATATGTAGATCTTTATACACTGTGACTTTATTTTAATCTGGGAAGCTGACTTTGTATCTTGCAGTAAGAAGGAAATAACAGAACAAAGACTAAAATGCTTTTTCAGAGTTAATGAGCAATTATTCAAATAGAGCTCCACAAATATCACTCACTTTTGATATAAGCAAGAAATCCTTGCCTTAAAAAAAAGTACAAAGAACCTGTGCTTACAATGACAAAAAGGTTTTTTTTAGGATAGTTGCTGTAAAGCCACTTTTGAAGGAAGATAGAGCATTCCTTAACAGCAGAGACAAGAAGATGATGACCATAATGTATGGGCTCTTCAGCCCATAGCCAGGGTTACTGTGCAGTAAAACCCAGTCTCAATGAACTGAAGGGAATGTGTAAGTAAAGCCCCATACTTTTAACTGTGTTGATGAAATATAGCCCTGAGTAGCTGAAGAGGGGAAAACACACGTGGGGGAAAAGGTGTTTATTGTTTATAAAAAAGGCAGAGCACATTACACACTGCTCTTGTATGCCATGTGTCACACCTATCCTCTCAGGCACTATTTAGTCTATTTGCAAGAAAATAAAGTTATACAGGACATGAGAACTCCCACTGCAGATGGGAAGATAAGGAATATACTCAATACTATCACCTTAGACAGGACATCTCTAATGTCATTACATCCTTCTCAACGGAAACACATTTAGATGTTTTGTCTAAAACTGAGAGGACTATTTACATGGAAACACTGAACTCCAAAATCCTGCTATGAATGAAATATGACATGGTAGAATGGGACTTCATGATAGCACTTGCTGCTGAATGCTTTCAACACACAGCTGGAGTAGTGGTGCCCAGCTATCCCAAAACTCCTCACTAAGGTCAGTTTTGACACTGTTTGACCTGAACCACTTCATTTTCCTAAATGCCTCTTCACATGTTTCAGAAGCCTGCAGCCTGGCACTGAGCCATGCCAGGTCAAGTTTATATTGAGTACAGTCTGTGTCATCTTGTCTAAACTTACAGCTGGAATTAATTTCATTAGCAGTGTAGGGAAGGGGGGTAGTGATGGCTTCTGCTCTTTGACTCACTAATGACAGACAGGAAACCAGCAACAGTCACCTGTGCTGTTCCTTACTTTAAGCCCATTACTCACATCCTGGAATCCTGTGCAGCTCTAGGACTGCTAAGAGCAGCTGAAGGGTAATGACCCATTTGAACTCAGGCTGACACAGGGCATCACAACCCTGCAGTACTGACATGGGCTAGATTACCCAGCCCACTGCCCACAGAGATTCTGGGCTTGTTTTGCTCATTCTAAAGTCACTAAATTACACATCTCCTGCATTTTTGCTTCTTGCTTGAGCGAAGAAATAGCAGACTAATAGTTTGCACAAATATCAGGATTATTTTTAAACCACAAGTACTTATTGAGGAAGCTTTTCTTGCAAATTTACTTGTCAATAAAACGATCAGAAGATGTCTCTTGAATACTGTGAGAAGTTAAACACTAAATCAGATTAAAACCTGTTGTTTACAGCACTCTCTGGTTTCAGGACGCATCTGTGTGATTGAGATTAACACATTAACTGCATTTACACTAAGAAGAGGCTGATGATGGATTTTATGATAAATCTTGAGAAAGCAAGTAGCAAATTGCAGAATTCAGCATTTGAAACTATTTGACAGAGGAAATGTGTCACTTCAAATACTTTGGAAAAAGATAATTTGAATTTAAAAGCATTGCTCAGCTGAGAATCTAACTCTTTTTTCCATTTATTGTAAGATGCACAGAGGGTTTTTTCAGCACTGACTAGTGTATTGATTTATTTCTAAAATTCACATTTCAGACCTAACAAATGGCCTGAGCCTGAGGCATCCAGCAAATACAGCAAATTTTCTCAAGCAGTTCATCACACACACTCTATGAAGAACATTCGTGGATCCTTTTATTTGTACTCAAGTTTTTCACTTAGGTGCCCAGAATAATGATGATGTAGATTAGGCCTCAGTAAGATATTTCAGACCAAAGCTGGAAAGATGTGATTTAACAGAATGTTAACTGAGCACCTGGAATGCAAAACAAGAGGTACATAAAGTAAAATATTGTTATCTTAAGGAGGAATAGTTGGAAACTCAGAGGTTGGAAGGCAGAGAGCTACCATCAGGTGAGATCAGGGGAAGGCACAACACACCCATTTTCACACTGTGTTGCCACCACACAACACATCAGAGAAATCTGTGGCAAAATACTACCAGATTTTACCTAAAGGGAGAGGGAAATTAAATGCAAAGGTTTCAGGTCACCTAAAAGAAACCTTTCAGTGCTGTGTTCAGTGATCCTCAGATGCACACTCAGAGTACTGTATTAAAATGAGTCTTCTGACAGCTGCAACACATGTACTGCACTTGTGTTTTCATTACACTGCATTTTCTCATAACTCACCACAAAAACTGCCTCTCCACTTGTCTCCCATGAACAGAAGTAACACTAATACAAGTTACTCGCTTGAGAATCCCATTTCAGACACTAATGCTGCACAGCTCATGGGAGCACTAAATATTGTAAAGCCATCCTGCTGCTGTGATGTGATCCTCACTAACAGGGAGAGGCAAACTTCAACCTAAGTGGCAAAGTTTTGGCTAAAAGCCCTCTGCTAGGAAGAAAAAAGTATTATTATTACATACAGCATATTCAGGGTTGATGTTCATTCTGTCCTCAGAAATCGAGTTTTTTAACTCTGATCAATGTGAAGTTTCCCCCTACGCTGTCCACCAAAGACACATTTGTGTCAGAAGCTTTAAGACACAAAAAGAGCATAATAAATTCTGGAAAAAGCCATGGAGACAGAACCCTGGAAGGTGCTCACAGCAACACTGATGCCTGGAGATTATCAGTGCTTTGTCACAACATCTTATCTTTTATGATTAGTGCAAATGTTGCCTCTCAACTCCAACAAAAAAGTTTCAGATCATCACAGCACTTACAGATGTGCACTTTCAAATGGGCATTGTCCAGTTAAAATACACTAGTGAGGTTAACAAAAATAAAACCCTGGTCGTAAATGAATGCATTGTTTCACCAAGATTAAAAGCAGGGAGAAAAAAACCTCCGAAACACAAGAAAAGAAACACAAGCTGGACAACTAAGATTAACTCTGGAAGCAACCAAAACTGAACAGTACTCAACCCAGGATGAAAAAAAGCAGCATCTATATTAAAAAAACACAAACTTTTTGATGCCATCATGAGGATTCAGAGACCAGGTCTACTTGCAGCCTGAGATATGGTCACAAATGTCACAAAAATCTCTTCAGATTTGGTTCTGATACTGACAGACAAAAAAAAGCATATGTCAGATTTAACAAAGTTTGTGTATTTGTCTGCATCAAGTTCAGAAACCTCCCATTCTCACCTGCTGCCATCTGATGCCTTTGCTGAATGCTGGGAACCTGACCATCAGCATCTACTGCCTTCCTACTCCAGGGACGTACTAATTATTACCAACATCTAGAGCTAACTTTAGGAAGATCAAGACAATTTCTGTATCATTTAGTTACAGAAAGAGCTGTTGATTTATGTTTGCAGAATCCAATTATAAACTGAACATGGTTACTGTGATTAAATTGGTATTATAAAGTGTCTAGCTGACTCCCTCCCCATCTCTATGGTAGGAAGCTGCCTTTTATTCAGCATTCTGGAATTACAACGAATTTGCAAGTCATTCTGGAGGAAGTGATATGTCTTCAGCAAACCAGTGTGTCCTTAGCAAACGTGGCCATGTGGCAGCCTGGGATACTTGCTTATGTTCCACTAATGGAAGTGGAAACAAGGGGGGAAAAAAAGAGCTGAAGTGACAGAACTTTTTATATGATGAGTAAGTGTTCATTTTGGATATACATTATGGATTCAGACCTACTTTAATCTTCAAGGCCCTTCATCCTCCTTTTCTCTGCATTTAAAAAAAAAAAATAAAAAAAATCACCCTGTTTTTGCTGCTCCTGGTTAGTCAAGCAATGGAAATTCAAAGTTCAAATTCCATAGCACTCTACTTGGCAATGAGATCAACATTCTAAACAACAGACTGCAGTCAGTAACTGCTGTAGTGTTCATATTCTGTTCCCAGCCACATACTTCTCTATCTTTCACATACATTTTTTTTTTAAGCATGCTTTTCTACAGTTAACTCCTGGCTAATCTCTGCATGGCAACTACTCTAAAACAGTTGCCAGCCTCTTCCTTCTTTTTACCACCTACTGCAGCCAGATCAGATTTGTTAACATAAATATTTAGCAGTTAAAACTGGGCTTTGAATTGTGTGTTTATGTACACAAACTCATGCACATGTGTGCTTGCTTACACTTCAAGTGGAGATAACAAAACAATGGCTTCACTCCCACTCAGACTTACATGGCAAACAAAAATGTTTCACAAATAACATCTAAACACTAAACAGATTCTTTACTGCAACCTTAAATAACAAGATGCTGTAATAGCAAGTGAAATTCTCAACACTTGTAAGTTGCAGGGCAGAAACCTACACGACTAGTATCTGGCATTATGAAAGAGTGATACTTCTGCCAGTTGAGTCTATACCTTCCAACACAAGACCAAGTAGTACATTGCTAGTGCAAATACTGAATGGAAAATGTATTTTGATGCATCAAAAACTGAACAAAATCCCAAACCCAAACCACCCCAAACATTAAATGTAGAAACTCTGAGGAAATAAGACAGATTCAGGTTCAGAATCAGAGTTCACCTCTCACACAAACTCCCATCTAAGAAAATATCAAGAATTAATTACAAACCGAGCCTGGAAAACAGCCCCGGGGGAGCACTGTCTCACACAGGCGGCCACTGCACAGCCCAGCCTGCTCCACGACACAGCAACGCAGATAAAACACCCCCCAGAAACACAAACCAACAAACCCAAACAACACAAACAACCACCAAAACCATGTGCAACTGCACATCTTGCATCTTTCACTTGCCGTGCTTCACCACACAGCCTACAAACCAGACCCAGCACCGGGCAGCTTCAGCCGGCACCTATTTACCACACAAAGGAAACATTAACGTCCAGCTCAGCGGCATTCACGCCCAACCTGCTGCTCTCAAGACGCCTCCAGGTATCTGGGACACGCAAGAGACCAGACGCGCTGCTGCTTCACCTCCCGCGGGGACAGGACCACGCTCCGCACCTCCCGCGCCCCGCTCGCTAACTAACCCGCAAACGGACAGGGGGAAGGCCATTCCCCTCTGCCCAGGCGCTTCAGATAAGAAAGCCTTAGAAAGAAACTGACCTCCGATCGCGACCGGCCGCCTCCAGACCCGCTCTCCCGCTCCCGCACTGAGGACGCGACGCTCTCGCTGCCGAGCCCCGCACGCGCACCCCACGTCCCGCCGCCAGCGCGCGGCCTTCCAGAAGCTTCTCCTCCTGCTGCGTGTGCGGAGCGCGCCCCCTGGCGGCCTCAGCGCCGTCACCGGCCCGGGAGCCGCAGCCGCGGCCCTGCCCTCGGGTTTTCAGTTTCCTTCCCAGTCCCCGCTGCCTCCCCAGTCCCTGAAGTTCTTTTACATTCTTTTTCTGGTTTGAGGTTTCTTGCTCAATAAGTATTTCTGAAATGTCAGAAATATTTAATAAAGAAATCAAATGTCCCTACACAAACGAACCAGCTGTTCTAGCCACCTGGTTAAAATAATTGACCAAAGTGCGACCAGTCATATCATATCTCTCATCATTTCTCCGAGGGATAACCATCCACGCCCACTACCCACATCAGGAGAGCTCCTGATATTAGTAATAGCTTAAGGGAGGCTGCAGCAGAGTTAAGGAGCATTACAAACAAATTAGAGCAGAAAGCAAAGTTAATACTTCCAGAAAGACAATAGAAGCTCTGTAGGAGCAAGGTACAGAAATACTGACTGAAATAATCTGAAGTTTCTAAAGCAGAGTTTACAGGTTTTTTACACAATCATCATATAAAGCTATCAAGGAAGGTTTTCAGAATAATTACACCGTGAAAATGGAGCATTCGAGTTTTAAGACTCAAACATAAAGGGCATCAAAGCATTTTAAAGACAAACTAGGGCTACAAATTAAATCTTGTGAAAAAGCAGCAGTGTGGTTATGCATGAGCTGAGGTTAATGTCAGCCTATAAACCAATAAAGAGGATCTGAGGTAAGAGAAGAAGTTTCAAGCATATTTGGGCTTGTCTGGTTTTCACTACTACAATAGGACTACCAATAGGCCAGTAGAAATTGCATCTGGTTCATTAATAACATCTTAAAATGTATTTTTAAGATGTTATCAATCATAACAAGCCCAGTGTTTACTGCAGTTTCCCAATTGAAGTCCCTATGTAGTATTGTTCAGGCAGCTGGGTGTGGGATACCTCCTCCCAGCTCTGAGCTGTGCTGATGCTTTAGCCTCAGGCAAATGACCCAGACAATCGCTGAAAAAGGGGTATTAGCAAGAGCAACCTGAAGTGAAGAAGTAAAAGTGATTGGAGTGTAAAACTTAAGGAATTTTCATATCTTACAAAACCTTAGCAGATTTACCTCCTGGAGTTCACTTAGGTGAACTGCTTGTGAGAAGACAAATAAGGCTGGAAGTGTTAGAAATCAGATGGCAAGCACAGGCGATTCAGAATCGTGTCAGAAGATAATCTAATAAAATTATGGACAGAAAGACGTGTATAAGTCGTGTGATACTGCATTATGTTAAGAAACTAACAGGGAAAATGCTTTCCTCCCCACTGTTCCCCTGTACTTTGTACATCACTGAAGCTGAAAAATCCAACAAAAGACAGAAAGAAATATCCATTCTTCTCTAAATAAATAAAGTGTATTTTTGTGAAATCCTATGCAGAATGGAGACTACTGAGCACAATAGCCAAGGGGTGGCCTCGCCAGTGCCCAGCACAGGGGGACAATCACCCCCCTTTCTGCTGGCCAAGATGCCATTGCCCCTCCTGGCTGCCTGCACACTCTGCTGGCTCATGTGTAGTCAGTTATAGATATTAAAATGTTTATGCTGCAAATGTATGAGATGGTTACATAACTAACAGGATTATAACTAATAATATCCACTAATACCATTTATTTAGGCGGAGACTATTCTACTTACTGCTTTTCCAATAAATCCTATTTTAAGTCTCCCTGAATAATGAGACTAACCTAATTGTTCAGTTTCACAGAGATATGGTGATGGCTCTGTGGTCAGACAGTGCAGCTTTTCCTGTTGCAATTCATTGTCACTCAGGACTTTCAGCCTCCTTTCTCTTCCAAGATGCAGTCCTTGGTAGAATTATTTCAAGTGTTCATAGGAACGACTGGAAAGGCTGAAGTGGAGGTAGTTCTTTAATACTCATGATAGAAGGTAATACATCCATAGCTACACAACTCATTTTACTTAAACTGAAATAAATTGGGGAGAGAAGAAAAGTGATTTCACAGCTGCTTTTCAGTATGCTGCTGAATTCTTTTTCTTAAGTTGATCTAAATTCAATATTCAAGGCCCACTTTCCTTAACATTAAATCATTATGGTGAATATGGGTTTTGAAATCTGGGGTGTTGGGAGAATCAAGGTTTGGATTTGGCTCATCTATAATCGATGGGAGTCTTACAGAAATATGGATTTAAACTAGATTTGTCATTTCCGTGCACATGACTGAATGCAACTTTACTGCTGTCATCTGAAAAGTTATTTAATGTTTCAGCTTCAATAGAAAATGGTATTTATAAAATACACATATATATATAATACTGACCACAACTGCTTTCAATAGTTGCATAGAAAAATGGGTTAATGGCAGATTTCTAATAAAATATTTTATTTGAATTCACAATTAAAACAATACTGTAAGGATTTGTATTTTATTTTTTAAAAGATGTTTCCTACTAGACACTTTTCCCTAAAGAAGGAGAGGTAACTTATAAGGATATGGATGGCATTTTGTTTATTTTATTATGAAACGCCACCTCTTTAACATAAGTAATTTCAGACATTAAATTGTCTTGTGAAAGCCAAAGGGCTCTTCTGAAGGACTTTATTCTATGCACATTATGGCTTCAGTACAATGGAGTTAAAGAACCTATATTTCATAATGTAATTGAAAATGACTCGATTTTATCCTAGTCAAAGGATAGGAAAAATCTAGATTATTCTATATTTTTCAAAGCTGAATGTGTTCAGAACAGCTGACAGGTATTCAAGATAAGGCTGAGTCTAGCAGTAAGTATTCTGCCTTTTGAAATAATGATTCTGTTAAATAGTCAGAGAAGTGCTTTACAGAGCAGAGGAAGTGAGAACAAACACTGCTGCAGATTTAGCTCAGTGGCTGTAACAGAAATGATGTTTGATACCTTGTCTGATAAAGCTGACAAGAAAAGCCTCTAAGCAATAGTTTTGCTTGTGGCACTGAAGGGTAATGAAAATCAAAATTAGAAATAAAGATTTTCCTCCTCACTTCACTAAAATAGTGCAGGAATAAGAAAAGCAGTAAAAGAGATTCTTTAATGAAAACACTCCAACAAAGGATATTCTGAGGGTATGACTCCATGTGTTTGTTAGATATAGGTATAGAAACTTAAATATATTGAAACTATTTAAAAAATGAAGTACATACTATTCATAGCATTTCTTTTTCACGCTGTGCTTTATCACTGGCTCCTTTTGTTACTTTCAGTAACTAAAGAAAATGCTGCTAGTTCTGAACAATAATTACATTTTTCATACAGACACTGTAGACGTTCCTTTAAAGATAACATTTTAACAAAAGATGGTGTGTTTGGGACTTCTGGTTTGTTCTTCCTCCATTGTGTTTTATCTGTCTCTATATCTGAATATGCTCTTTTTGTGTAACTTCCAGGCCAGATTAAAAGACCAGAGCTAATTACCATTTTCCTTTAAAGCAGAACTAGGTGTGGGTCCTGTCATCCAAATAACTATCCTGCTTGCAATGGAAACTTGGCTTTCTGTACTTCCTGGTGGGATTGTTTATGGTTGATTTAGTTCATTGCTGTGTCTTGCTTGCTTTGTCCAAAGAGCTTGAGATCAGATGAAAGACTAAATCCAAACTCAGCAGTGGCAAACTTCTCCCTAATCCCTGCAGACATTTTATCTTTGAAGCACAGTGATTCCTGTCTTTTTCTAATCTATTTCTGTGATCCTTTCCAAGATGTACTTGATCATGTCATATTTGTGATGTCTAACATGCTTTCCTGGAATGCTTCTACTACTTGTACTTCTTGCCTGTCAACAGGAAAAACACAAGTTGTAAAAATGTGCCAGATAATGAAAATTGAGAGGAAGCACTTCAGGGGAAGACAGTGAATCAACTGGGTCTCACTAGCAATTAAACCTTATGGGAAGTTTTCAAGCACAGAATTCAGTTGTTAATGCAATACACATATAAACGATCCATAAAAAACTGGAACATCTATTACCTGGGGCAAATCAAGATGAAATAAAGGTATAAAAATGAATAGAATACTCATTTTCCAGGTAGGATTATCTGTGTAGTACAAGTTGGTATTATCTCAACATCTGGTAAATTGCAAAGTCACAATATTGTTATTTTGTTCCAAGGGTGTCCTCAGCTCATGTAATTCTTTCTACAAAATAAAAGATACCATTTCCAGAACTGTGGAGGAAATATTCCAACTATTAGCTTAGATTTCATCTTCCCACAGAGCTCCTTCAACACAGTTGACTGTAAAAAACAAAACCACCTGACATCAAGATAACTGGTAATACCTATTTTTTGGATCCTATTCCTCCCTACCATCATGGTTGCAAAGTGAAATCAGACTGTCTGGGATTTTTATGCTCCAAATGATTTGTACCAAATCACCCATTTGTCCAGACACTTTCAGGGTTCTAGTAGATTCCAGTTCTATCTGTAAGCTCATTCTTTTACTCTTAAACTGGTTTATTACACACAAATACCTGCAAACCAACCAACGAAACAAACAAATCAAATCAAGCCAAACCCAAACCAAACAATAAAACCCCCCACAACAAACATTTCTTCATAAGTAAACAACTTCCTTCGAATTTTTTATTTTATTTTTTTTTTAATGTATGGATCACCTGTATGTGCATGTGTGGAGAAGCTTTGCAGAGCTTTCTGGAAAAGCTTTTTAAAGGGGTTTAAATTGTTGTATCTGAAAGATGGTTACAGCTATCTTCAGGGACTTTGTTGTTTTTAATTCCACTAAATCACAATCTCCCATGTACCAAGTTCTTAGCTTTGGTTTTGTACATGTTAAGTTTTTCTGAGGTTTTGCTTTCCCAGTCTGTTACCACATGCAGCTAGTTAGGCAGCAGTTCTTACCAACCACTGAGAACCTGGAAATGGAAAAAAAAAATACAGTATCAGTTTCTGTCTCTGGTTTAGAGGTTCTTCAGCATCAGCAAATTTCAGAACTGGTCCCATACAGGCTGTGTCTCTGGTTTACTGATCACTGCCTGGTGATCATGATGTGGTCTGTAAAGAGCAAAGCACACTTCAGGAGAGACAAGAGCTGTTGCTTCTCCTCCCTGCAGCTGTCACTTGCTTACAAGAATTCCAGGGGAAATAGAGTCTGTGATGCTTTCAAATAGAACCATTCCAATCCCTTTTTCAATGTCATTTGACTGCAAGTGAAGAAAATGACAGGCTGAGGGAGTGCCAATTATGAGAATCTCTAACCTGCTTTTGACAAATTGCACAGAATAGAGTTCATTCACTCTTGTAAGGTTTCTCTTTTTTTTTTTTTTTTAGATAAAAAAAAAAGTGAGTCTTAAAGGGCTGTATCTGTGTGGGTAAGATAACTGTTGTAATAATGCATAGTTACAGAGATCAGCCTTCAGGAGCATTCCATTGTACTCTGTCTACAGCAGCTCAGTGTGACATGCAGTGTATTCCTTTCACATTCTAAGTGTTTCTTTCACTTTATCACTGGTTGCTCAATGTTATCTTTGCATTTGTGAGAACCACAATTGAAGATTGATAATGTAACATGACAAAGCATTGAAAGACTGGTTGGGTTTCTTTGTTCTTTTTTTTTTTTTTTTTTCATAATCAATGTTCCTGTTATATGAGATTTCATATTGAATTTGGCTTTGCCCTGAGGTGACTGGATAGTATTCTAAAAGGCTTTTCATAGCATGTATTTTAGGAGAATGAGGTGTTACTAGAAGCAATTCCCTAAAGAAGGAATACAGGCTGTCCATTTATTCAAAATAAATCATATTTAAGTTAGTTAACAGTCAATACACCTTCTTCTTTACTCTTTGTAACCAGAATTCACAGACTGATGTATGTTTCTTTGTATTTGGTTGAAGATTTTCCCAATAAAATCCTTTCATGTGTGTATGTATTGTTGGTGAGAAGTTTCTGAAAGCTATGAGTGGGAGGCTGCAAAGCTCTGCTCTATAGGAGTAATCAGGGATAACAGTATGGCCATGAAAAGAGTGATATTTTGGATCAATATTCTTTTTCTTTTAGGGATTTGTGGTGGCATTTATCATGCAATCTGTGGTATTCTGCAAAGCTTTCACTTTTGAGATTTTTAAACTGCCAAAACCTAGTTGTGTTTTTGTACTATTTGCCTGTCTTGTAATACACTTTGAATCAAAGTGCTTTTTAAAACCAGTGACTTTGAGCTATGATACCTGTATACAGCCTGAAGATGCAACAATTAATGCCAGTTCCATTTTATATTTAGGTTTTATACTAAAAAAAAACCAAACCCCATGCAGTAAGCTATCAGAGAGAACACCTGAGAGAGGATCTGATCTGCTGAATGATCATCATATTTGATTCCTTTTATTTGGGGTTCTTTCATAGTGTTCCTTAAAACCCCTTTTCAGTTGATTTGAAATGAATTTCAGATACCTTTGGAGGTGAGACCCCCTTGCCCTATGCATTCCATGGCATTCTGAAAGTCCTTCAGTGCTCAGAAATCACTTCAGGAATGGTGTGATGAGGGCATGGAATGCTGCAGGATGGAAGGGCCCCTAAAGTGCCTCGTGAAACCCTCTGCTAAAAGCAGTCCCCATCAAAGCTAAACCAGAGTGCTCAGGGCTGCCTCCACTCAAGCTTCAACTGTCTCCAAAGATGGAGGTTCCATAGCCCCTACAAGTAGGTAATCACCTACTTTTTGTCAGCTCTTTACTTAGGACCATAAAAATGTTCACTGTCACAGTTTCTGTCCACTGACCTTAACCTATTATCACTTCTGACCTCTGAGAACAGTCTCTGTCATTTCTGTGACTCCAGGTCACCAGCAGAAGAATGACACCAGCTGCTTTGACAGCTCTTCTTTTCTCCAGGCTTTTCTTTACCCAGCCCTTTTGGCTGCTCTTCATACCATGCACTAGTGCTCTTTTGGCACTCCACTCAACTCACTCCAGGTCAGTCAATCTCTTTTCTCATGGGTGGATCTGAACCTGCACCACAACTGACACTAAATGGCCATAGAAAGCATCCCAGTGCTTACAGCCAGTGCTGTCCTGAAAGCAGCAAAACCCAGCGTGTAGAACTTCACAGGAGCCTGTGCTGACACAGAAAATCATTCCTGTCCCCTGCATGATTTAATGTGTACACGAGTGCTAGCTTTGCTATGCTTCTTCCCTGAGCCTGTGTGTGGGCTATAAAATGAGGGATAATTACAAGACAACACAGGACCTGTGTTCAATTTTTGCTTTTGGTAACTGCTAGTAAGTGGACCATGAGAACAGAGAGTAAAGCTCTGGATGCCTGTGACTGGTATCTTTTGTATTTAGTTGCAGGGAGTAAAATGAATCGATGGCTTTCCTAGACTATATAAAGAGCAGGTACTTGGAGTGACAGTTCAATATCAGTGTAAAAAATGTGATTCCGTTTTATTAAAAAAAACCCAACCCCAACCTAATTTGAGATGCAAATAGTTTTTGGTTCAGCATTATAAGTGATCCTATTTACAGAGAGAAATGCAACAGATTTTTTTTGTTCTTGATGTTATTTATATGGAAAGGCATTTCTAATGCATGGTTTGTTCCGTTGTTCTGCATCCAGACAGGCTTGATGTAATTATCCCAAACTTTAGTAGGTAGCTTAGGAGAAACAGGAATGTCCCTAGAAAAACTAGCTGCACCATTTCCTGCAGCAGCCTGGTCCACTGCCTCCTTTTCTCAGCATACCTCTGACTCCAAGCTAGGTGTGTGATGACAATATGCTCAACGAAACCTCTGTCAGCACCTAGGTCATTCCAGGGTGGTAGTCTGATTTTCTATTAACTCCTCTAATTCATCCTGCCCCAGGATGAAGTGGTAATAATTAAGTATTTTGGTAATTAAATAAACAATATTTTTACTGATTTACTAGTAGATGTCACTATCCCTGCCTTTTAGGTCCATGTAAGAGGTGGATTCAGCCATGTTCCTTCTGAGTGATAACTTGGACTACACATTTTATTTTTATACATTTTTGTGACTAAAGAATGTTTTTGCTTTGTGAGAGGGTGTGCCAAGGAACTTCAAAGGAAACTGCAGATTGTCCCTTTTTATCTGGATGTATTGTTGATCCTCAGTGATAGACTATTGAAAAATTAACTTTGCTTTCAGCTTGACTGATTATTGTTGCTTGAAATCTTTTATTATTATTTTAACTTTCTTTTCTTTCTATACCTTCAGTGCTTTTTGTTCAGGGATCTGGAGCTTTTCTTTGTAATTTCAAGGGGTTTTTTAACAAGATGGTAGGGGATACTCTTACAACTTTGGGCATTTAGCAATAATGTTTTCTGAGAAGCAGCTCACTACATGGTGAACACTGAATAAAATCATGCACTAAGTGAGCAGTACTCATTTTTTGTCAAGGAAACCTTTGAAAGAGCTTAACAAGAACCCAGCCGTGGTGGGAACCATAAAGAATTTATGTCCTATGTGTTGAGAATTTAAAGAGAAAGGTCAGAAATCTAGAATAGAGATCTTTTGCCATTTAACCTTTATGGGGTTCCATCACTGTAAACAGACTGATTTGGCTTTTATGATCCCATTAGGATCATAAAATGAAGTATGAAATCAGCGCTGCCTCGGTCATCTTTGCAAATCTCTGCAAGCTGTGCAGGGCTTAGCACTATAAATCTTTCAGCTTCTCTGTCAGGCTGTCCCACCATCACCATGGCTTGAGGTTTGGAGGCAAGATGAAGGATAGCATATGTCTTTAGAATTAGTCTGCTGCTCTGTCATGGGACTCGGCCTTGGCAGGAAGATGCTACGGGACACATAAATCAGGAGAGTAACCTGTATGTCTCCTGGTTTGGTATGCTGGAAGCTGGAATGCTGCTGTCTCCCTGGTAATAAGTTCTTTAATGCTTCATTGAACCTGTTCTTAGAGAAATGAGAATGCATGTGTTTGACACGCTGCTGGAGTTGCCTGGTTGATCAAAATAGATTCTTCTTAGCAGTTTTTTCTCACTCATCTTTTCATGGGCATCATTATCCGTTACTTAAAATTATTCTGAGAACAATGTCTCAAGCTTCTTTCTTAAGCATATTTGAATATGCTTGTAGAGACTACACAGAGAAGTGTCCTTTTGGACATATGATAAAAAATTAATAGGACTGCATATTTTTTAACAGTTGGCTCCAGCTGCTGGATTTCTTCCTGTATTAAAATCACTTAAAATCTCTTTTTGGTTCTGTTCAGAAGGCAAATTATCTATGAAGGGTAGATAAAGTAAAACTGGCAGATCTAGTATTTCTTGATGAGATGTATATTAAAATATGCAGTTCTCTGAGGCAACATATTAAACATGCATAATCTATTTTAATGAGATTCCAGAAAGTACCATTCACAAGGACTGAACTGTTCAGCAGTGATCTGAAGGCCTGGCTGCTGGTGGAAGCCTGACTTCTGTGAAATTGGTGTAGGAGTTTTCTGTGTAGCCCAGGACAGAATGTGCCTCTTCCTGTTGACACAATTTGTGTTATGGCATGGGAACATTGTCCTATTTTAAAAAATAATAAATAAACAACAAAAACAAAATAATTTTAAAAAGTTGATCCCTGTTTTACTCAGTATCACTGATGCATGCTGTGAAATCACAGTAGTGGAGATAGTCAGGATGTCCTTCCTGTCTTTTCTTTCCCAATACCATGTAATAGAAGGCAGTAGAGGGAGAGGGAGGCTGAAAGATGTTAACAAAATTTGTGTGGCATTAGGCAGACAGTCTGATGGGACAATGAATCATTATTAAAATCTTATAAGAGCAGCATACATTTTGCATAAGATAAAATGATCGTATAAGAGGAATTATTCTTTAGCCCAGAATTGCACTATTCTTTTCAATAATTGTTTTCAAAATATTTGAAACTGTAATACCCTGTTGTTGCCTCAGAGTTATTAACATATTACTAGTATTCTGTTAATCCATCTTTTGCAATAGCCTGAATCTCTGAGTAACTTTTAAATAGTACTTAGGACAAGACATTACGTGCTGTGAACATAGAATTTCACATGCAAATGATACAGACACCAGGATATAATTATGTCAGACAGTCCAGCAGTAAGAGTTATGGCCATGAATAAGCTTGAATTTCAAGAATGCAAATGAGATATTTGTTAAATGGGACACTTAAGGCAGTTCATGATGGTTAAATGAAAGGAGACCTGTTTGAAATATGACTTGTTCTCTTGAGAGGGGATGGCCTTCAGTTTGTAATCAGGGTGACCATGTGGCTGGACTCTCTGGGCCGAAACGTTTCAGCCTTACACTTGGCACACAGTGAAAACCACCTTCTTAGAAATACAAATTGGAAGGGTCACTTACCAAAGCAGAAAGCTCCCTGACTTCTTGTGTGCTGTGGAATGGTTGGATTGCACACCGAGGAGACCCAGGAGATTCACAGTCCGGGCAGCCATCGTGCAAACAGGTTCAGGCAGTTAACAGGTACAAACAAGGATTATAATCTCCCTGACATCAAGAAAGTCAGTGGCCATGTTACATATTCATTATTCAGGTTCCAATTAATACCAGGAACAGGGTGGTAAAAAGTGTCATTTTGGTTTTCTTGAGGTTTCCTAATTCTTACATATTTCACTTGTCATGTGTGAGCCCACACAAATTTTGCCTCAGACAAGATCTATTACCACTCTGAATTTTGAGTTGAGTGTTACAGTAATGAATGACCTAACTATTTTTAGAAAAGACTTTCAGCCTCCTTCAACTTCATGCTATTTGTTGTTCTAAGTACTATTTTATTAAATTACATGGTAGCAACTGGGCTATTTTAAGCCCTGTTGTCAAAACATGCACGAAGCTCAGCCTTGCCCCCCAGTATGGACACCCACACTGCCAGGGGTCTGCAGTAGCATTCACAAATATCTCAGTAGGCAATCAGATTTCAGAGAGGAACCACTATGTGGATCTTTATCTTCCATTGCCATTTATTTAATTTTATGTAGAATCTGAGAAACAATTCAAATGAATTATGAAGGATTCTTCTTGGGCATGCAGTATCACAAGATGTGCTAAAACACTCCTGTAATGTTGAGACTTTGTAAAGATACAGCTTATATACATCTGATCTATATCTTATAGATATCATTTATTAATGTTAATAGTATGAAGAATAAATATAAATTTATAAATACTTATAAATTTGCCTTCCTTCTTATTTATAATATAGCTGTGGAAAGTTTAAGGTGCAGGGTTTGGGGGAGCTGAATATTATATTTTGTCATTTCAGAAATTCTTTATCTTATGTATAAAATTGGCTTTCAGGTCTTCTAAGTTGGGCATGAAGGCATTTGTAGCATTAGTAAGGAAAACATACCTGTGAACTCTACAAAGATTAGCCTGTAAAGAGAAAACACATTTTGTCAGCCTTGGTGCCTGTCCTATAATACAATTGTGCTTTGAGTAAGGATCTAGCTAGCTAGTTTTATTGGAGTTTGTGAACTGCTGTGCCAGTGAAGCAGTAACTGCCTTCACTGCAGACAAGTGCTAGTTGTGCTGTTAAGTGACTGGGCTCTGGGCAGATGCAGGGTGAGTGGCTCAGAGCTGCTGCCATCAGTTCTTGTCAGAATCCTGGCACAACATTTTTGTGGTTGGAGTCACCTTGTGATTTGAAACGCTCCTTAACTTTTAAATGACAGCATATAATTAATATTATCTGCTGTCTTTATGATACAGCCATCATGGCAGTGTTACAGCCAGTAGAATAATTGCTCATTTCATAGCATGCCCATCATTCCCTTTTCCCCTTTTTTTTTGCCTCTGTACTTGCTTGTGAGGTGCTGCTGTTGCAAAAATTCACCCTTATTTATTTGTTATTTTAAAATATAACTGCAAACTGTAATCAGAGAAATAAGTAGAACAGCAATTACTTGGGGAGCTGAATAACTGGAAGCACTTAAAGGAGGAAAAGAAGTAAATATATTTAAAAAACAAACAAACAAACAACTCTTTCTGTTGGACGTGCCTCTAGGAATCTGTGGCCACAGTTTGCTTGGACTGAAATGCCTTTTTATCATTTCTAAACATAGTCTTACTGCAAGCAATCAAAACCTCACTTGATGGGGCTTATCTTTTTGACCAAAACTGTGAGATTGATTACCTGCATTAGTACTATTCTGAGAAATAATTCATCAAGGTCATACAGACACTGAGATGTCTGTAATAATATTAAGACATTTTGGGTCTCCCCTCTCCTCCCCATCACATTTAATCTTGCTTTACTCTTTCAGAACTTGGAAAGAATTAATGTTTTGAGGCAGATGAAGCAAGAACTGGATATGTTGATATGTCCTCAGATTCATACAAAGCATTCAGCATCTCTTAATAACAACTAGAAAGTCCCTGTGCAACACAGAGAGGTTACCTGCAGATGTGGCTGGCCAGAGCTATGCACTTTGCTCAAGTCTGTTAAGCATGAGGCAGCACTTTGCTGTAAAGCAGATGCTATTCCCAGATAGAAGAAGTAGCAGAGTCCTCTTAATGGATACCCCTCCTGTTTCTTAGGATAGTTCTTGATCCAGCCACTTCTTTCTTGTCCATTTGTTCCCAGGAGCTGGGAGAAAGTAAAGCCCTGAGGTTTTCTGAAATGATTTATTGCTGGATGGCAAATCTGGGAGGGAGTAAAAGTGTTTTTTTCATTGAAATGGGTGAGGAGGAGGTCTTAGAAAAGCCATTAATAGGACAGGCTGTGACAGGGACTTCCAGAGCACTGAACCAATCAGACTCTCATGAACTTCCTCACATTCCTTCTGAGCCTGACTGACAGGAGAATCCAATAGAAGCTCACTGGAACCCTTTATGCCTCTGTGTCCTATCTTTCCTCCACCATATTCCTTGGAATTCCATGACCTTCCAAGACTCCTCAGGTATGGAATTTCATAACATACCTGACTCACTCCCTGTAGGAACTGTTCGTGTTCTCCAGTTGCCTCTGAATTGTGCAGAATTGCTTAGGCTCCCTGAACCCTTATTACACAACTGGCAGCTCTTTTCTCTTGAAGGGAACAGGCTGTCATTCATTTTCATCCTCTACCTCTTGTGGATCCTAGAAGAAATAAATAGAACCTGCTACAATTAAAACTAATGAAATCATGTGGGCTTTTCTGTTTCCACAGAAAGATTTTTTATAGAATCTTAATGACTCAAGACTCACACAATTTGAGTATTAGGAACAAAAGTATAGTATTGCTTCTGAAACCTCTTGTAAAGATACATCTGTTCTCTTCTGGTCCATGAAAAAGTTAATTTAGCTTCCTTTTTGTAATTATATGGATGGGAAGGTTCTCCAAAACCTTCACCAGAGGGTAAATCAGTCCATTAGCAATTTGCCATTCATACAGGGGTATTTCATTTCAGATGTTATTTCTGAAATGGTGTAACTCTAATTCCAGTTTTATGAAGAATAAGAAGTTAATACAGACTTGCAGCCACTAGATGACCAGTATTATCCCCAGTTTCTTTCCAGCTCCAGTCATCTCATCCCTGCCACTAACACAACAATGAAAATCACTGAAAATAACCAAAAAGCTCCAAAGAATTACACTGGTCTTCTTTACCAGACAGATGCAGAACCACAGGTGATAACCTGTTCTTTTTTTATTATTATTTTTTCAGATCAAATGAAATATTTACCTAACAATGCACAGTTTTCCTTAGATTTCAATCAGGAGTTGGGGTTTGCATTCATTTCAATGACATCAGAACAGATCTAGAAAGGAAGAAAACTGTCTGTGATTTTTTGCCTGTCAGAATGCACAGCTGAAGTATAAGGGAAGAATCAGGCTTTGATGAAGATAAAATATTTAAATGTGTACTAAAGTATGACAGTATCTTTTCTCTTTATAGCACAGAGATTAACACTTCACTACAAGCATAATAAGAGTATTGTTAATTCCCCTGTGAAAAGTCAGTGTAAGATAAAAGAGCTTTCAGTGAGGAAAGCAGATGAGTGGTGAGCCCGGGCAGAGCACACTGCTGTGTCACTCTGCAGCTGACCATTCTCTATCCTTTTCTGAAGGAAAATAAAATCCATATTCTTACCTTTTTATTTTGTTTTCTGAACCATGAAAATTATTGTAAATGAGGATGAAGATGACAAGAGAAATCGAATGTTCTCAGATGGAATTTCAGAGGCAATTTAAACTGCTCTTTTAAGGAGAAAAAAAAGTCAGAGTTCCAACTGTGTGATAATACAAACATTCTAGACAACTTTTATTTGTTCTTATATTAGAATGGTGTTTCTAAAGTTGATATATGTCTTAAACTGGTTGCTGGTGCTGGGAAGCCCTGTTTGCAAGAATAAGTTCTTGTGGCTTGGGAAGCTTTGGTGCAGCTGTTTTCACAGTTGATCCCTGAGGATTGTTAAACTCCTTTTTGGAATAGTGTTAAACTGCTCCATGTGCTTGTTACTTGGCACAGATGACTGTATCAGAACGTGAGGATGATTTCACAGGGGACAGACTGATCACTTCTCTCCTTCTGTGATACTTGAAAATGACATTTTAGCAAGTGTTCATCATCAAAAATCCTTGACCTGTCCTTTTCTACAGAAAGGAAAGGGATTCAAACTACTCTTTTATCCACCACGGTGTATTTCTTTGGCTTTATAGATGTTCTGTACCATGGTAGTTCTCTGTAGAGCTCCCTTTCAACTCAAAACTTTGGTCTTCCTGTGGAAGTTACAGAGATTTAATTATGAGCTATGAGACAACATCCATTATTTGGAGAGGAAACTTCATGGCAACATAAAGGCAGTAATTATAATTACATTGTCATTTTTGTAATAAATCTGGAATGTTCATATGATAAGTTCTAGCTTGTCATATGTATCTCCTGTGTATCTTGGGATCAATAGCAGTGCTACTGCAGTACCCAGCAGAGCAGATGTGTGATGAACTGGAGGGGTGTTCCAGTGCACTGACTGAATTCAGAGAGAGCCTGGCTCTAGAAATAGCTCCCTGGGTTCCCAGATGAGCCAGGCTTTGAGGGTTTGTAGTTGCTGTAAGAATTCATTTGTCAGGGTAAGAGACTTGGTGATTTAGGAAGAGTTGTGTCCACTTGAGGCAAGGCTGCACATCCATGGGTTGGCTTCTTGTTCAGTGGGTTGCTGCCAGCTCAGGTGCATCTTATGCAGGAAGAAAAAAGCTAAATTTGTGTGGATATGACAATTAGCAGCTGAGGAGAATGCTCCTCATAAGCCTCAGATTAGCCATTTCACTGTTTCTTTCACTGCAGCATCAAGATCTTACGAGGGCAAACCAGTGGGATTGCTCTGTTTTTATTTTTGATGTCTGCAGTGAGCAGCAATGAAAATTCTGACAGTTTAATCAGGCAGTATTATGTAAATGTGTGGAAAATTACAGTAGTTGATGTTTGAAGAGGGTTGTCAGCAGTAAGAAGTGTTTATAATGTTTGATAAAGTTAAGGCTTTTTTTGCAAACAAGTAAAAATAAAGCATGTATCACCACATTTTCCCATGCTTTTATGTTTTAGATTCTCAGTGAAATTCAAATTTAACTGAATCAGTTTCAACTAACCAGTGCAAGTGGATGGCCAGTGTTGAGTGCTAGTGTAACATATTTTTGTATTGATTTTTTTTCAGTCTTCTAAATTGTTAAAACAGTGAAAAAACGAAGGAGAAAAAAAGCTGGTGAAGGGCAGAGACAATCATCACCACCCACCTATCTTCAACACAGTGATCACTTTGTGAGACACGAGGTGCTGTCAGCATTGTTAGCTTGCTGTGGGCAAAGGGACAAGAGAACCTTGTGTTGGCTTTCTGGATTGCTGCTGGCCAAGGGGCCACAGGAGCAGGCGTGGTCTGGCAGGCTGGGCAGCAAGAACTGGGCAATTCTGAGCCTGACAAAAGGGCCAGTGCTCACTGGGAGGCTTCTTCAGGGTATATTGATATTGGCAGGAGAGTAAAGGTATTTCAGGAGATGCTGTGATCTATGAAGTCAAGTAGAGATGCAGATTTTTAACTGATGTGCTCTACTGCCTTGTTCTTCATGATGATTTCACAGCATGGCTGAAAAAGTAATAATTCAAGCTTGTGCAGCAGCTTCATCTTGATGAGGGGGTTTATTCTGCTGAGACTCACTTATACAGGTGTTTGATCTGAAAGAGGCAGAAGCAGATGAGAAAGAGGGGGATAATGCCTTAGGAAATATATTAGCTTTGGGGGGCCCAATTTGTGCTCAAGGGATAGTGCATTCACATGGAAGAAAGCAGAAAATACAGACCTACTTATCTGCCTCCAGAGAGGGATGTGGAGATGTGATGGTTTCACTGTGCTGGGGCTTTAGTCATTCTTCCTTTGACATATAACAGCTGAAGTCCCTGAAAAACAAGTGAGGTTTAGCTGAGATTTAGGAATAGCCCCTGCAGTTAAAGAAGGACCATTGTGGGTTTAAGTGTTACAAATGAAATGCATTAGAATAAGCTGTTGTTATCTAAGGCTTATAGAATTCGATGCAAAACCTGGAAAAAAAGAAGCAGTGAATAGAAAATAATTGCAGTGTGTCCACCCCTTGGTGTTAAAGACACACAGCATCTCTCTGTGTGATGAGTAGCTCAGAATTCTAGCTGATTTCACTGAAAAAGTAAAAGAATATTAAAGTTTCCATACCCAAAATACATTTCTATTGCCCTTTAGAACATATGCTTCTACACACAGAGAACCCCAGGCTGACATATAACAGATACCCAGTGCTGTGGTTCACAACTGCTAAACAGAGTTTCATCATTTCCATAGTTCTCCACCCTGTTGATTACAATTCTTTTCTGGCAGCTCTGAAAAAACACTAGTTCATGGATCCTCTAATTGAATTTCCTCCTAGAAGAAATCTCGATGGCATCATTCAATGGACTTGGATTTTTCATTAGTGTAAAACTGGAAGCTGAGAAGTAGTAACACAGAGTTTTATGCCAAAGGGTTTAAAATCCACCTCACTTGCAGGTAGGGTTTTTTTGGTGTAGGGTACCTGCATTGTTTTGAAATGGAAGAAGCCTTTTTTGGCACTATACCATTAATTTAGGTACCTAACAGCTCTGTTAGTTTTGCTGTGTTGATAGATCAACAACAAGAGATGCAGACAATGATTTGAAATATATTCAGAGAGATTCTCATCTCTGTGTTATAAAAGAAGAAGCTTTAATGGGGAGAACCATTCCTATGCCAATTACTAGCAAGCAGAGCTGCTGAGAGGAGGGGGCAATTCAGGTCAGGGTTTGGGAGGTGGTGGTGGTTTGTTTGCTTTTTTGGGGGTTTGTTTGGTTTCTTACATTGCTGTCAAAATTCATATATATTAGAGCATTACATTACTTTAGGGGAAAAAAAAATCTGCACTCAGTTCAGCCTATACATTTGAATGTAGTCCTGCAAAAAAACCAGTGTACAAAATATAGAAAATTATTCTGCTGCTTTTAAGTGGGAGAAGATAAATTGTGGGTAGAGAACTTTCAAGGTTTTTCTGTTGTTCCTATTCAAATTTTTATGTATATTCCATCAAATGAGTCCAGCACTCATGTACTATCTTATAATGCCAACTTTTATAATAATATTCATTTTCATTACCTGAAAGCCTTGATTTTTTTTCATCAGAATGTTCCAGTCTCACTTTTTGTGCATGTGTGACATTATGTTTTGGGCTTACTGAATGGAACTTGTGTTTCTTGGGCTGTAAGTGGGAAGAGCTACAATGATATTCTAAATAATAGTTCCTATTTATCTATTTTTTTAATTAAAATGAGGAAATAAGTGCTGTGTGAATATGCATGGCTCCTGCACAGCTGGAATCAAATTTCAATAGACAAAGATTTTTTTTCAAAACTGTACATGCAAAAGGAGCTTCTGTCAGAGAGATCAATGAAATCAAAACTGGTGCTACCAGATCTCTAAATTGGAAGTGTCTTTATTAAAAAAAAAAAAAAAAAGCCAAACTCATTTACATAAAAATATGACCTACAGCTGTAATACATTTGAAGATAATTATGTGAGGGGAAAAGAAAGAATCCTTATAAAATTAAGTATTCATTAACCTTATCCTTGGGATGAAAAGTATACTAAAACTTCAGTTTTTTTATATGCAGTTTGCATGACTAGAAAGTGCTTTCAATTATTCAAAATGTTCCTGACTCCACACTTCTGTACCTCTGCTCTGACAGTCAAATATTTGACATCCAGATTATTCTCCCTGTTTGAGTGCAACTGCAGAGATTGTTATGGAAAAACAGAAGCAACCAGAAATTCAGGCTTTTGGAGTTTGATGCTAACATTTTAAACCAGCATTGTTCTGTTCTCTAAGCAGACAGTAGGAAACATGAAGGAACTCTCAGGGCTTCTCTGGTGACCAATATCCCTGTTGGAAAGTGCTGACAACTGTTTGACCAGATGATGTAAAGGACACAGTTGTGAAGCTCTCAGGTGTTCTTTAGATTATTCCAAAAGAGACTTGATTGCTGTTCTGGCTTCTTTCCTGATTTTCATAATCTTCATTATAATCATCTACTCAGGAGCAAGCTGAATCAGCATTTTGATTAAGAAGATTGTTCTAATAATAAATGAACAGCCTGTTTCCTACAGAGCAAAATGGCAACCAAAGAACTCTTCAAGCTTTTGTTTCTATCAGCCTCATCTTTCCAGACAAATGCCAGATGTCACAGATTTCCTTCATTTGACTGGAGGAGGAGAACTGTGTTCTGTGTTATTTAATACTGCCCTTAAGAACAGAAAGATCTGGCTGGAAGTCACCAAAAACCCCTCTGTAATGAGAGGAAAAGCACAGCCTTGTAAAATGAAGAGCACTTGTTCAAAAAACAATCAAACAGACAACAAAGCCCAACAAAATCTGGCATGCA
The DNA here is from genome assembly GCA_025447755.1 of Corythornis vintsioides. NCBI lineage: Eukaryota > Metazoa > Chordata > Aves > Coraciiformes > Alcedinidae > Corythornis > Corythornis vintsioides. The sequence continues at coordinate 2,001 of JAOEGS010000987.1, read as the reverse complement.
GAGAGATGCACACTGGGACAAGCTGAAGATGCTGTGGATGTTGCCCCTCTTTCTCTGCTATTCTCAGATGATCACCTCTTGGTATTTAAGAAAATCTCTTAGCAATAAAGAAGGCTCTAAGAAAACTATTGGCAGCAATAGGAAGGATTTAGAGGTGTGCTGCTAATGATCCTCTCCACTCATGTTTGCATTGGGAAGAACCTTTAACAAGTTGTCTGTGGTTCAGAGTTCAGATAGTTTTCCTTCTATCCTTGTCCTCTTCTACAGTTCCTTCTGCAATACTACTCCCAAATCTGACATGCCAGTCCTTGGCAAAAAAATGTCTCTGCTGTTCTGCCAACTCCGTAGCTCAGCACAGATGATTTGATATTAGGTAGGAAGGCTCCTGCTTCTGACCTTAAGCTGGGAAAGCATTCCTGTGGACTCTGGGCCAAGCAGTCTGGCTGACTTCAGAGATCCTTCTCCTTGCCCAGCCCTCCAAGTGTTCCTCAGTTCTCTCAGTCTTTGCAGATGTCCTGAGCAGCCCTGCTCAGAGTGGCTTTTCTGCCAAACCCAATTGCTGCTTGTATGGGATGGGATGCCAGGACCATGAGGTGTCACCCTAGCCTGGCCTATACTCCTATTTATTTTTCCCCTGGGAAACAGTGAAGTCTGTTTTGTTATCCTAACTTAACGACAATCAAGGAAATGAAAATGAACTGTTACCTAACAGAAATGCAAATGTAATCTGCTTTAGTCAGTTCCCTGCCCTTGTTCATTAACAGACACCCATAAAGAGCTCTCTGCCATACAAAGTGCTTTCTATTTATCTCTGTTTTCCTCTTTATTTCATCTCCTGGGAGCAGTGATGCCTCCTGGGTTTTTTACAGACCTTACCAGGCTTCCCTTGGTCACTTAAGATGATGCTCATGACTTTCACCCCCAAAAATGCGTTCAGTATGAGATGTTGGGTAAAAAATCCCAACCATCTACACATCAGAAAAACAGACACTAAAGACAGAATACAGAGATAATCTTATTTCAGCTTATTAATTATGCCTTGTATGCAATTAATCAAATCACTTTGCTGTATAATACAATTAATGCTGTAATTTGTAGTCATTACAGTTTGCACTGAGGTGTAATTGTGTAATTCATTTTATTCAGGTTATTGACAGAGAAGGTCTTAACAACTTTAGCATGGAGACTGACTTTGGGTTTATTACCATTTAGTTTGCAGATGTTTAGCACAGTAAACCTACCAGCCTGTTGTGTCTGTCACTGATTCCTTTGTTTAGATCATGCATAAAAACCAAGAGAATAGGAAGAGGTCCCAGGTGCAAACATTCCTACAACCTGGAGGATTCATCCCCTTGCAGTCCATCAGGTTCTGCTGTCACTGCTGGGTTTTGTGTGCAGACTCAAGTCCCTGCTCAGCAGGATTTTGAGAGCCAGGAGGTGGCTTTTCCCCACGCAGTGAATTATTTCAATTAACAATTCAGTATTTGGACATAGTCTTCTGCAAATGATGAATGTTGATCAAATCAATTGTGATTTGATAGAAATAGGTGTTTAAGTGTCAACTTTCACATCTAAAATGGAGCATAATAACTGCTCTTAGAAGCTCAGGAGCTGTTGCAACAGGGAAGGCACTTATCTTGTCCTCTGTGCTTTGTTGCAGTCCTGCTAGCTGACATCTGCCACAGAATAAACCCAACAGCTCAGTCATATTCCAGCTGTGGGCTTTTCTTTTGACTCTGCTAAATTTACATCCTGAATGTTACTCATGGTGGATATGGGGGGTGGGCTGGGGGGGTTTTTTTGTTTGTGTGGGTTTTTTTCTTTGGTGTCCCTCTGTAGTATTTTAAGAATGATTAGTTTTATACTTATGCCATCCCCTTCACAAATGACAGGGATATTTTGCCTTATCTAGAGTCTCTTCTTTTACATTACAGAGAGGGATAAAGTAAAAAAAAAACCCATTAAACAAAAAATATTGCCTTTTTGAATGCAGTCAGTGTT
>JAOEGS010000985.1:31364-42343 GCA_025447755.1 Corythornis vintsioides | reverse complement strand
ACCCTTACTGAGAAAAAGTTCTTCCTTGTGTTGACCTTAAACCTCTTGTGCTCCAACTTGCACCCATTGCCTCTCGTGGTTCTACACTTTCAGCTCCTGAGTCACTAGGGGTGACCCAGTCCTACTCATTATCGCAGAGTTGAGGATGGCATTCTGCATCTATTCTTCAGCTCACACAGCATACACCATCTGAAATCCCTCTCCTGGTCTCAAACAGCTTCAGGGCTCCCAAGCTCCCATTCTAACATAAGTAAATCACTTGGCTTCAGGAGCTGGAAACAATCTCGGGACTTCCCAGGGAGCCAGGTAAACCTGGAGTTGTAAAATGGAATACATGGATTTCAGTTAACCATCAACATTTTTAAAAAGATGGATTTATGTGGAGGGAAAGGGATTCAGCAGTCTCTCCTGTGGCCAGTTGGATTTAATGAGACACCTCTTTCTGTGCAGATTTCTTTCCCAATCCAGCAGCCCAGCAGGGATGAGTTAATACGTGGGCTGCTATTTAATGCTACAAAGTCATTCTCTTTTCCTTCAGTTTGGCTTGAGGTGGTGCATGTCAGTACATTTGAGAACACTAAAATCAGTGTGAGAAAACTGACATGTTCTTTAAATGAAAAATAAAATTAAAAAAAAAAAAAATAGAAGAATAGTGCGGTTTCTGTGCTCCTAGGAATAAGTCTGTACATTGTGCTCTGTGAGATCTGCTGTATCAACAGTATATTTTACTTTAATTCATCTCTCTGCATTTGGCAGAGGTACAGACTTGTTTTGCAGCTTGAGAACTGTACCTGGATTGACATATATCCCATCTACACTAGAGAATAAACTAATCTCAGCCTTTTCTCTTTGCTAGTGGTACCTAACAGCTTCTTTCAGCCCAATATTACTTGGAATTATTAGCTAACTTTCATCAGCAATTTAATTTTGTGACCTTCTGTATGCCTTGAAAATATTCACAGTCAAAACCTGAAACCATGACAGTTAATTTTTAGATATATAGACTGTATATTCCTTTCCCCTAAAGGGACTGGTATGATATTCTCCCAGGCAAGGAAATGCATTTGCAATCTTCCCACTCGTTGCAGAGATTGGAGAGGAAGAGATGATCCTCCTGGTATATCTCTTGGTAAAATACAACTACAACTCAAAGAAGATAAATTTAGCTTTTGATTTATTCTTAACATGGTATGCATGGGTGGTAAAGTTTCCTCTCAAACACACTTGGGCTACAAGTCACTGTAGAAAACAGGCATAGCTCTGCCAAGAATTATATATGGTTTTATGGGTTTGAAAGTATTATTATTGAGGAAAAATACAGTCTGAAGGGTAAAAAGGCTTGTTAATGAGCAATGTGATCTGTTTCCCTTCTCTAGAGACTTGCCCTTGCTACACAATGCTGATCAACAGGGAAAAGCAATGGCAAACATGGAATAAAGGTGTTCTAATTGGCAATGCATGTATAGCAAAACTGTAATTCTGTATTTCCACAGACACGATTATGCTTATGTAAACACAGTAAAAAAAAATACAAAGAAATCTATACTAAAGTGTAGAGGAATTGACAGCATAATTGAAAGACTATGCAAAGTGTCTGACACTGCATAGTTCTTACCTAGGTATATGCAGCACAATACTGTCATTGTGCATTACTTTTTATTTGACTCCAGAATATAACCAAAAAGATAAATCCTCACAGACATCTACTGGTATCATTTTATTTACTTTATTTGGGTAAAATACAGCTATCATCCTTAGTGCCTCTGTGCTCACTGTCACCTCCACCACTCCCAATAGAAGCCACTTCCTTTCTCTTCCATCTCTTCTGCTCTCTGACTGGTCCCCAGGGATACCCACCCAGGGTTCCTGCCCAGCAGAGCATGAGGTAGCACCCATAGGGGCAACACCTCTCCCAGCAGAGAGCCCATGTTTGTTATGAAGGGCACACTGGAGTATAGTAAGTGAAAACTTGTGTTTTCAATAAAGAATGAAGTGCTCCAACATCCCACTTTGCTGGGGAATTACCTAAGCAGTTCCCCTCATCAGTGGGAATTATGGGCTAGTTTCCAGCTGCATCAAAAGAATAACTGTTTGGTGAAAACAGATTAGTTGACTTCACGTGGTAAAAGATGTGCTCTCCCCTTAGGAAGGAAAAATTGTTTTAAAAAAAGAATCCATGCTTACAGACACACGGCAGCAACATTTCACTTTTTATTATTGTCATTAACATTTCCTTTGTGCTTGCAGTTACAGTCAAGATTGAGGAACAGATATGTGCAGCCACAGAATAAAAGCTACAGTCCCATCCTAACAAGTTTACAATTTAGAGGCAGCAGATGGACCCAGACAGATGGCAGAGTACAAAGGTACTGTGAGACAGGACTGATTTCAGAGTGGCCTCCTGTATAATGTTTCTGACCTTGGGTAAGCCTAATGACCTAGTAAGGCATGGTATTTGATGAAGAGGGAAATAACATCAATACCTGGAACCTACAGTCCCTTGTAATAAAAATATGTGACAATTTAGGAGCAGAAATACATATATATAAATGTGCTTATGTCAATAATTTTTCTCAGATTTTAGTATTATATAAAATACCACACTAGTCAAAATTTCATAGATTAATAGAATGATTTGGGTTGGAAGGGACCTTAAAAGGTCATCTAGTCTAATCCCCCTGCAACGATCTTCAATCAGATCACTGATCAGAGCCCCATCCATTATGACCTTGAATGTTTTCAGAAATGGGGCTTCTACAGCCTCTCTGGGCAACTGTTCCAGTGTTTCACCACCCCCATAAAACATTTCTTCCTATAGCTAGCCTGAATCTACCCACTTTTAGTTTAAAATTATTACTTCTTGTTCTATCACTACAGACCCTACTAAAAGTTTTGTCCCCATCTTTCTTATAAGCCCCCTTTAAGTACTGAAAGCCTGCAATCAGGTCTCCCTGGAGCCTTCTCTTTTCCAGGCTGAACAACCTGCCTTGATGTGTTGGAAATGCTTATTTTGATTCAGCCCAAGATACAGTTGGTTTTCTGTGCTGTGAGGACCCATTGCCAGCTCATATCCAGTTTCTTATGAACAGTACTTCCAAGTCCTCTCCACAGGGCTTCTCTCAGCTTTTTCATCCCCCAGCTTTTATTGATACCAGGGGTTTCCCTGACCCAGGTGCAGGACCTTGCACTTGCAAAGTTTAGTAGTCCTAACATTAGTTCCTGCATATGCTTCCTTTCACTACTACTTGTTTGGTTGGTTTTTTTTAGATTTGCCAAACTTGAGCAGTTTTCTCTGTCAAGATAATCAAGTTTGCTGTTTTTATGGTACAGAGAGTGAATTGATATAGAAGCTTTCATCAATATATATTCTTTGGAGTGTTTTTATTTAAAAAAACTAACAAGGTATTTTGTTAAAAAAGGTAGATTTTAGTTTGCTTAGGATGCCAACTTTTAAAAATAATCAAATGTAAATCTAAAACCTGAAAGCCATTACCTTTGTCTTGAACATCAAAACTAACAAAACGAGCCAGGAATGTCAGTGTAGCAAAATAAAGTTGCTTTGGGACTTCAGTTGTCAAACTTCTTCAGAAGTTTTGTAGTTGCTGTATCATAAACAGAGACAAACTGGTAAAGTCATTTTAGCTGCAGCTCAGGCCACGCAGGATCTAACCATAACAGCTCCCAGAAAGCCCATTTTAGGTAGGTCAAAATAGAAAAGCTTGAAAGTGCCCTGAGTACAGTAGCTAGTTGCTCTTGTAGAACTGACATTTCCAGCTTAACTCACAAGGCAAAGCTTTTTCAGAGCCCATGGCTGTAATAATCTCTGGAGTTATTTTTTTTATCAAAGACAAGTTTTTGTTTTAACTGCTAGTTTGTCCTCAGATTCTGCCGATGTGTCCTTCCTGCAAAGTTCTCATGAAATTCTAAATCCCATTGTTTCCTTGGTTGTAAGCAGCAGAATCAATTAGAAATGTTCAGTTAATAATGCAGGTTACCTGTCTCTTTTTTTGTCCTCTTTTATCTAGGACGAAATTGAATACTTTTTTTTTTTTCTGATACTTGATTAGTATATTTTATTATTATTAATGCCATGTACAGAATAATATTCACCTCTGCTGCTATTTCACACTTGTTGAGGTTGGTATATTGAAATGTCTTTCCTTATGTCTTCTCTTTTAGTGCAACTTCTTCATATGTGGGTCTCACTTTGAACTCCCTTTTCCTATGCTTAAATGGGAATTCTGCACTACTGTGCTCTGACTCACAAACACCTGGGTGACTGGCCCAGGTTTTCCAAATCAGAGAACTTTTTACCCTTAGCACTAGTAAGCTTAGGTGAAAAAGGACTTGAAGGTCATCAAAGGGACACTGGCACATTTGTCTTGAACTGTAGTCTATCCACTCCTGATAATGGATATGTAAGCATCTTTCTGCTTGATACCACCAATAAAATTGACTTTGGGCCAATCTATTCTCTTTAAGCAGTCCTGTTAACAGTCTCCTACTTTGTAAAACAGTGTTATATTTCACCATGTAGAAGCCTAGATAAAATACTTTATTATTATTGGTATGATTTCTGTACAAGCTGCTGTGGGATGTATTTGCCCATTTTCTTTACTGAGAAACACAATTCTGACTATTCCAAAACTGCAAATGTAATTTCACTTGTGGGGAAAAAAAAAAAGAAAGAAATGTGTGTTTTTATTTAAAGACCAGCTGACTGGTCTTATTTCTTTTAATGTAAACTTGACTGTGGATAGTGCACAGGTGGTTCTCATCCTGCAGAACTATTTAAGGCTAGCCTTTCCAACATATACCTTAGTTAACAGTGCAGATATAAAAATTGAGCAACTGCACTAGAATTTTACAGCAGGACAAGTATTTAAAATTTGTAGTATAAAGCAGCTACAAAACACTACTACTTTCAGCTGAGAAAGCCTATGATCCTTTGAATGCATTAGCACTTCATTTGTAAGTAACTGGGGAATGCAACTGAATCTGATCTTAAGCAAAAAGCTTAGGTGTGCACAATGCAATTCAATATTTCAGCCATAGTTTTTTGAAGGGATCAGGGGATCTTGCTCTACCCAGGTGTGGAAACAGAGAGTGAGAACAGAGGTCCCTGATCATACAAGAAAGGAAAAAACCTTGAAAAAAGAGACCAGTTGCAGATCCTACAGCCATTGCTCTGCCCCAGCAAGAACTGGTCCATTGAATCTATGATCTGAAGTGGGTCAATGTGCACAGGCAGTAGATCTTGGAGGCCCTAGCAGAGTGAGAAAGACAAGACAGTATTTTTTTGGAGCTTAGTCCCAGACAAATGAAAGAGGAATATGACTTAATTTTGTTTGTTTGGTTTTGTTGAGTTTGGGTTTTTTTTTTCTTTCTTTTAATCCTGGGGGGCATTGTAACCCCCAGCCTCTCTGCTTTCATTTTTGCCCTTGCTGCAGGCTGAAAACTGGTGTGATCTATTGTTAATGTTTGAATGGGTTTCTGTTTGGGGTGGGATACTAAATGTAGGCTTGATGAGCCACAGAATATAAATAATGGATAGCAAGCTTGTTTTCCAGGCTGAAGTGGAGTAGGATAGGGAGTAGGGGTTAGTGAGGGAGGGGCTGGAAAGGTAGTTGGTTAAGATTTATTTGGCAGACATGTACAACTATCCTGTTTGAATTGTATTTGAATTAATTAACTTCATCTGTGTAAACTGGGTCAGTATCCTGTAATTTCCTAAGGGTACAGCTGTATCAGGAAACTGAGTAGTCAGCAGAGCTGGTTGAATAGTTAAAATAACTGATTTACAAATATTTCCAGGAATAAAACCACTGAGTTTCATTTCTTGTGATTTATAGGGCAATATAGGAAAATTTATCTTACCTGAAAAATGTCCCTTCTGTAAGAGGGGAAGTCCTCAGCTCCTTGGGTTTTGCTCTCATACTTTCTCCTCTCTGGAGGCAGAGCCAGGTTGGTCAAACAAGGCTGTACATCAGCAAGTCTCACAAGTTTCCAGTGCAACTTCATAGAAAGGAGTAATTTACAGCTTAATTCACAGCTAAGCTTATAGAAAAAAAAAAAATAGTAATAAATTAATCCATACAGACAATTTCTGCTGCAGTGGACTTTAAACTTCCATGGCAACTGCTTTTATTTTCCACAGCATCTCTCATAAAGATTGGTACAGTTGAGAGGCAGAGAGAGCATCCACAATGAAAATATAGTTTGAATCTGTTTAATCTGTTTGTTTGATTCTGAACTGCCCTTCTTGTGCCAGGTGGGTAGATTTTCTTTCTAGTTTTCTTTCTAGAAGTTAAATGTACACAAACATCCTCCCAGGAAAGACCACAGGGTTTATTACAATACAGTACCCATTTGATGTCAGGGAATATAAGAAAACAGTGAATGGAAGATGTCCTATTGCCCTCCCTTTAAAAAAAAAAAAAGACTATCAGTTCAGAAACAGTATGCCAAATGTGCTGCTTTCTTCAGATAACATCAGGATCTGAGAAAGTCTGCCTGTATAGTTTGAGAATTTAATAAAATATCTTCATGTGTATGTTGGAAAAGATCTGCCTAGACTGAAGGCTTCCCTAAAAAGAAAAAAAAAAAAACAAACCCACAAATATTTAAATCAGAAAAAGAGATTGATGGATTTTAAAGTTTTGGCAAAATACTGATTTAGTCATCTAATAACTAACTGGACCTTTTCCAGCAGGGTGTTATTTTCATTTCTAATTAATTAGTAGAATTATAGATTACCACAATGAGAGAGTTCTTAATGAGTTATTTGATTTACTTGGGGATTTTTTAGCAATTTTTTTATATAAAGGTTTATCAAGGATTTGTAGAGGACTTTTTTTTCAGTATTTAGGGGCTTGTGCATTTCATATGTGCCTAGATAGAACATGAAATAAATTTATTTCTTTTAACCAATACTTCTTCTCCCAGATAAGACCATAACCTTAAAACACGTTCCTTAGTGAAAGGCTAACAGCTTTCAAAGATGAAAATTTAACAGTATTTCTAGAAAAGAAATAAAATGTGTAGATGGTGATTTTAATTTCCAGGTGGGAATTGTTTTTATTAATAGAGGTTTGAGAAAACTTGTATCTGGCTCTGAGAACTGCTCTTTGGCTTTACATTGTGTGTGGTGATCTGGGAACAGAGATCATTTATCATTTGTGGTAAAAAAGATGTCTTGTCATTTCTAATTCTACCTATATTGCTAGATACATGAGAGAGAGAGAAGATATTTCAAGATGTCCTGTTTGTCAAGTGTTTTGTCAAGGTTTAAAAAAGTGTGGTGAGTCCATGTGTATGGCCTGCTTTATTTCTTTCTCTCGTGTCATCTTATTTTTTTCCTGTGTAAAAGTAACCTTTTGTGGATTACACAATAAACAATGAATTTTGAGTGAATCTTGTATCTCGAAGGCATTACAATATCTAACAAATATTTTCCTTCATCTTATACCGTCTTACTTTCTTCAGAGAGTCTAAACACAAGGAAAAAATGGAAGGCCTTGAAAATTAATTTCAAAGATGAATGACCAGAAGATTCCTTATTTTTTTTTTTCCCTTGGAAATCAAAGCTATATCAGCAACAAACTACATGGCCTTGCAGATGCAAACACAGATGTAGAGGTCTCTGAACTACTTCCAAAACTGGAAGCAACACAGTCACAGCAACATGACGCCCCATCATAATTAACTAATGGCTAAGTGACTGCCACAACCCACTCTTTTTTGCAGTGCTCTGTGCACTGTAGACAGATTCTATCTGAATTTTCAAATTTCAGACTTAGCTCATTTCCATCTCTTTTTCCTATGGTTTTGTGATGTTTGGTGGTTTGTGACCAGTAAAACAAAATAAGTCAACATACATTCAGCAGTAACCTGTGTGTATTTCAGTGGTGTTGCTGTCAAGTTCAAAACCATATTAACACATAACGCTGTGTTTTAATCATGTTTTAATCAATATTACTAATAAAGGTAGAAATTAAATAAGAAATCTGCCTAAGTGAGGCTTTTGTGGTCGGTAATAGGAGTAGGAAGTATCTGAGGAAACTTCCTAGTCGGAAGTTACAGAGCTTTGTTTTGACAGAGCATGATTTTTATATACTGGATACTAAAACAACAAAGCTGTTTAATATGTTAGACTGAGATATGATTGATTTATTAGGCTTGTATTTTCATAAGATGTTTGGTGTTTGGAAGATTTTTAAACTGTGCTGGTATTAAGGATACTGATACCATGTTTGCAGACCAGATATCACCTTGATGCTGACAAATAGATACTATATATGTGCAAGTTAATTGGTGTTAAACATTAGAATAAGAGGTACCAAATGCCTCTTAAATAATTAGAACATTCTTCTAATAGTTGTAATATAGATATGCACATTTATATATGTATGTATCAAGTAAGTCATAAGTGGCAGAGTTAAGAATTTATTTGGAGCACTTTTGATAACTTCTCAACACTTTATTCCACCATACCAAGCAGATGTAGAAATGAAAAGATTGCTAATTTATTCTTAAAATCTAAGCAGACTTCTATAGTTTTTGTTGTGAAAAATGCTAATGCTGCCTTCTTACTTAATATTGTAATATTTGACATAATTACAGATGAATTATCATTTCTTTCAATTTCATTGGTTGTGTGGTACCCTTGTTCACAAACTGACTGCAAGACTGTAGTTACTTGAATGTACAATGCCAACAAATCAATTTTAAACAAAACAGCCAATAACAAAATCCATTTTTTCTAAAATATTAGTTACTAATTACCCTGCAGGACTGGTTTTTGCAGGAGGTGGGCTGCAAAGGGACTTTGGGAGGCTTCAGAGTTTATAATGATCTGTTTATATCAAGGCCAGTCAAATAAGTATTATGGTCACAAATACTGTATTTTAATAGTGAATGTTTGATAATAAAAAAAATTTTAATTTCTAGGATCCCACTGTGTTTACTTAAAGAGCATTTGAGTTCTATTTGGTCTAACGATTTACACATTTCCAAAGAGCTTTTAAACTTATTTTCTGAACTGTAGAATAATGCAGATCAGACAGCCCACTTCCTTCATAGCAAAGGGGCTTTTCTTTGTTATCCTGTTCTATTTTCTTCAGGCATTTCATGATGAGGAAAAGAAACCCTAAACCCTATGCAAGTCAATTTCTTCAATTGACTGAAGCATGCACATAGATTTAAGAACATCAATACTTCTACTCCAGTTGAAAAGTTATTCCTTATTAAAAAATTATGTATGAAGTACTTTTAATTTTTTTTCTTCCCACCTAGTAGATAAGAAATAATATGTTGCATGTGAAAGACTTAATGTTTAAATGCCTTTACTGATAGCAATTATGAAATTTCTTCATCTAATGCAAAAAAAAAAAAAATATATATTGGTTTTACCCTATTTCCTAGCATAAGACATTTCCCATGTCCTGCTGGGGAACTGCTGAGCATCTTATCTTTCAGCTTTTCTCTGGTCTTTCCTCAATTATTGAGCAGCTATACTTTCATATTATCTAATTTTTCATTTCCTCCAAAGAAGAGCAAGGATGAAAGTAACTTAATAGAAAGGAAGTGAATACTTCTTTCCAGAATAGGATGGAGCTGATAGATTTCTTCAGAATAATGAAAAATACTGGTTTTCTGTAAGTTACCAAGCTTTCTTAATGGAAGAAGTATTCAGGAGGAAGCAGGCAGTATGCAGAGAACAGGCATCTCAAAATAGAAAGAATACCATTAACAAATGGATGAGAAGATGAACTGAGAAGAAATCATCATTCTGAAATATCTGGTTAAAAGAAGAAACAAGGAAGGGCATGAAAATAATCTAATGATATAAAGAATATGCAGAAGGTAGAGGTGACAACGAGAGACAGAGGACATCATCAGAGACAAAGAAGCATCAGATACCAAGGGATTCATTAAGACATATACAGAAGAAAAGGGAGAGAGAGGAGGAAAAAATACAGACATAAGTATCACCTATACTCTTAAACTATTGAAATATGTCCTACATGGATTTAATGCTTGATTTGGTATATTTATAAAATCCTTTTCTAATTTTATTTTTCTTTTGTCAGGAATCCCTGTTTATCTTAAAGGCCTACCAGATAATCTTATGGCAATATGTAATGCTAAAGTACTCTCTAATACGCATAATTGCTTTATTTTTATTTTTGTTTCTATAAATCACACCTGTATGAAAACACTTTGTACTTTTGCATATTTTCCTGAATTTTATTTAACACTTTTCATATTGAAATAATGGGGGGTAAAAAGCTTTCATTTTCTTCTTGGCAAGTGTCACTGATATCAAAATGACTAGGCTTTTTTCCTCTATTTCTTCAATGGATTCTGTATAGTGGAGGGATAAATGCAATTTTTAATTTATGTATCAATGATCTTGGGGCTATTGCATCTTTTCCCCCTTCCTGATTAAATGAAGTTCACTGAGTTCTAGATCTGTGGCACAGATGGTGTCAACAAGGATTCAACTTCTATGGACATGGGCCATCTCTCTTTAAGAGTCAAGGACTGCATGGAAGAGACAGTACCTACCCGAGCAATTGGATAAAAACCCTTGTTTTCCAACATGCTTACCAAAGCATGGGGAAGACCATATTTGCAAGTTTATCTTCACATTAGACAATTGGCACTGGAGTTTCCCACAGCTGAGGGAATTCAGAAGAAGGGATGAGGGATAACAGTACCCAAACCATTAGTAAAGAGAGATCTTTTTTCAGCCTGAGATTAAGGCATCTGAATGCAGGTTTGTCCATACATTTCTTTCTACATGTCATTGACAAAGTGTGAGCTTTATATTTTCTGGAATATGGAAAGCTTTTATGATTTTATCAGTTACTGTAGTTTAATACTTGGCAATATCTTTTAGTAAACAGTCCAGATTGATTTGGAACAGTGCATTTCTGAAGAACAAGCATCATATTTTTTCCATTTATTTATTTATT
>JAOEGS010000985.1:10495-29801 GCA_025447755.1 Corythornis vintsioides | reverse complement strand
CATATTTTTTCCATTTATTTATTTATTTATTTATTTATCTATTTCTTATTTTATATCTCAGTGACTGTATATACCTCAATTTCTTTAAACCCATTTCTAAAGCAGTGAGTAATGATGAAAGGAACTACATCTGTAGTAACCTGACAAGCCATTCAATCACTTTGTAAACTGACAAACAGCAGCAGAATAAATGGCAGAAAACTGAAGACATAGAACAACAATTTACTTACTGGTTTTGAAATATTCAGCATTTTAGCTAGAGACTATCCTCTGCATTTTACTTTTTATTAGACACTTTTTAAGACTCTTCTTTTTCATAAATTCCTTTGTAAATCAGATATTTTCATTTTCCAAAAAGTAGTTTATGTTATAGAAATTGTGCCTCTAAAGTGTTTTTCCTGGGATTGCTACAGGTGTATAATTAATAGTTCTTCTATAGCTCAATAACTGTACTGAATAAACACTAATTACTTCTTAGGTTTAGTTTGGCCTTAAAATCTACATCCCATTTTTTACCATAGTCTTCCTCCCAGGAAGAAATTAATTCACTTATTGACACTAGCCTGTCATTCATGTAGATTTTTTTTCACATTCAACATCTGGTAGGAGATGTGTTTCTCAGCAGATGCCTTGGAATTCTGATTTGCAAATTCAGTTTCTGAGTGGCTTTGCTAAGGAGAGGTATTTAGTGTGTGACCAACTGGACAGCTCCAGTATTGCTGTTTGCTGATGAACTTCCCAGGATCTTAGCCTTCTCAGTTTGAAGGTAAAGTTTGCAGATCATATGGCAGAATATTTATTCTGAAAGAATAAAAATAAACAAGAAACTTTCTCATTCAGTCAGTTCCTCACACTAATCACCAGATATCTTTACTTTTAGGATGTGCTACTGAAGGTTACTTTACATTTAAACTAAGCTAAACTGAGTGTTGGAAATGTCTTTTAGACTTAACCTTGTTGATGTGGGTTATAGGGTCTATCACTAAGAAGTATACATGTGTTTACTAAGACTTGGTTTTCTTGAAAATGCAGCAATAATTAAAGAAGAAATTTTAAAAACATAAATTTACTATCATAACCAAAGTGAACTGCAGAGTTAATCCAGCATTAGATAATTTCATTTAAATATTTTAAAACTATAAATAAGTGAAAACCTGAGAATTAGCATATTTAAAGGAGATAAATTACTAAGATGGTACTTTTTTTTTTTTTTTTACTCTAAGAGGATGAATTAAAAATTAATTGAATGAACATACTTAAGAATGCTGTGTCTGTTTACTATCAAAATGGAAGAGTTTACTGAAAGGGACTTCCAGTTTGCAAGGGACACAAGACCTGACCTAATCCTGTTAGCCTTGATGTTATTTGCCAGCCTGGAGGGTGGTACCTAAAAAAACAAGGATAATTGCCAAAAAAAAAAAAAAAGTGAGGCAGCCTTTCCACTCTGCTTAGCTGCAGTACTACATCCATTTTATGATAGTATTCCTAAAAGAAGTTGTGAACCAACTTTCTAACTAACGGATGAAATTATATTTACCTGTGGTAGTTATGGCTTCTGGTAGTTCCCTTGTTCACCAAATAAGCTCTAAGCCCAGTGTTTTACATAACTGAAAAAATATGCCTTCAGTGGTGGCAGCCGAAGAAAAATTTGAATATTGCTACAGAGGAAAGATCTGAAGAAATAAGGAACTTCTGCTAGATATGTGCAGGCAACACATCACATCTACCCAATTACCTTAACCTTTCTTTTGGCAGCTGTGTATATGTGTTTTATTTTAACCTTCTCTATGTGCTGTGTATGTCTTTAGTAATGTGTATTACTACTGAAGCTACAAGGAAACAGGAGAAACAATAAACAGTAAAATTGGTCTTATTAGCTGAATGTTATATGGAAATTGTAGTATTTGGGAACACACAGAGATGTAAGTCATTTAGTTTTCTGAAATCTTCTTTGGCTGTCTTTACAAAAAATAACTAATCTACTTATCTTTGTCCCCTTCTGCATTTGCAAAAATATAAATATAGTAATTGAGAGAGGTCAGTGCATTGACAGAGGCTTGTAGCTGAGCCTTCGATCACGGGGGAATGACACAAAGATGGCTGGAAGGGAAATTAACCAATGAATCAGGTAAGGAAATTCATCTCAACAACAGATGTGGTTTTGCTGTTCTCTGTTATGGTTTAAATGGGGGAAAATGGTTTTATACCAAACTATACAATGAAAGTTCTAATTAATTTTGATATTACCCACATACTCTAAATTTAAATTCATGCACCCATATGATTGTACCAGTCCTGTGACTGTAGACTTTGCCCTCACAAGGTTAGATTACTTTCACAATCTCTGCATGATTTAAATCCATCTGGAAACTAAAGCTAGTGTAAAATCTGGCTGCCTCAAACCTGGCTGCTCTTCTAAGAAATTACTGTGCCTTTATGGAGTTCAGTGTGCTTTTTCCATATGATCCCCACTGGCTACCAGTAGACATTTGGGGATTTTGACCTTTTAAGCTCTAAATGATTGTATACCCAAGAGTTAAACATCCTCTTGTGTTATTCCTGAACCAGCTGCTGGCAGCAGGCATACTGTATTCCTCTAAATCTATCAAAGAAGGGAATTGTGGCAAAGTATGGACTGTGATAGCTCATTCAGGCTGTAAACATGGTCATCTAGTCAGTCCTAACTTGATCTTCCTGAAATCCTAACTCCCAAGAGAGTTGCAAGAAGAGTCCTAACTCTTCCTGAAATCTTTACTGTTCAAAAGACTGTGGTAATAAAAGAAAGAAAAAAGCATTATTAATGATTAGAAAGGGCAGTCTGTCTCAATCTTTTCTTTGATGGTTTACTAGTTGGGGACCAGATGGAATTGCTTCAGATTAAATGGTACATCTTTTCCTAAGTAGAGAGAAAGACATGTTGTAAATGTGCAGCTCCCTTTAATTTAGATTTGGGCTTCTTCTGTCCATGTTGCCTAAAATCCATAGGTTATTGTGAGCTTTTTCTCCAAACCCTTGTTCAACTCCCTTTTCCTCTCTACATCAGGCATCTATTTAATAAATATAGCTTGAAGGAACATGAAGCAGTCTGAAGCTGGAGCATCTCTTTGATAGCTGGGGTTGGTGTGAGGGGGTTGAGATGAGGCACAAATATCCTGCAGTTGCTATGAACAGTCTATTAAGAATTATCAAGGGCACAGTGAACTTTAGATAGGTCCTTAAAATGGGACCAGACAAGATCAGGAAAGCACAATCAGTTTTCTTTAATCTCTCTTTTTTTTTCCTTTTATTTACTCCCCTTCTGTTCCCAGAGTAAAAAAAACAAAACAAAACAAAACAAAACAAAAAAGAAGTATAGGCAATAAAAATTAATTTGAAAAAAAGACACACTGTGGCTCAAAAGTATTAAACAGATAAGTTGGAGTATTGCACAGGAATATGAAAAGAAGTTAGACTGAAAAAGAGGTAATAGGCCAGCTGTAAGGAGCAATAGTTAGTGGGTGGCTGCTCTTGAAATCAAAGAATGAAATGAGTTATTTGGCACATAAGCTTTAAAAAAGATAACTCTAACATCACACTAGGCTTGTTAAATGTTAGAGCTGTATTTCTGGTCTCATCTGCAACATAATGTTACCTTAGAAAGTATTCATTTCACTTGCTCAGGAAACAGAAATGCTTTTTGATGACATATTTATCAGAGACAGGTTCAGTTCTATGTTTGTTCTACAAAATGTCATCATTCACATTTGTTTTGATTTTGCATTTGCATAGCAACAGAATTATCCATCAACAGGAGACTATTATCCTGCAACAGAATTGTGAGGTCTCCAAGGTATATGGCAGATGGGGCTACTCCAACTGACTAATAATTTAGTTACTTCTGCTGCAGATATCTGTACAGAGTAATTACCAGCAGTACTAATTCACACAAATCCCATATATTCTAGGAAAGGATATAACATCTCTACATAGCATATATATTTAGTCTCTTTCACACTGAATCACAGAAATGAATAAAAATAGGGGAAACAATCAAAATATCAGAGAAGTGAGCTCTGCAACCACAGGCTTGTGCCAGAAAACATATTTTGCTACGATAAATGTCAAAAGATTGATGTTTTCAACACTGAATAAAAAAGCTACTGGAGCTGAAGCACTTGCCAATAGCATTGCTCTGATATTCTAAAGTCATTTATGAATTGGAGGTTAATAAAGGAGAAAAACACAGGAACTGAGTGTATACATAACACGGCTGAGCCACTTCTCCCCTCCAGCTGTGTTCACTGACAAGTGAGCACTGGAATGTGAAGTCAGGAAGGATTGCAGTGGGCACTTGCTGCCTCGTTTCAGATTATTATGCCTGATGCAGGTCTCATCAAACTTTAAGGTTTATAACTACCTGTAATGGACATAGGATAATTTTTCACTTATTTTCACTTTCTGTCAGGCAGAGGTAAACATGATGTCAAGTACAGTGCCTGTGATGAAACAGACACTTTCCAAAAGTCTATGAAATTTTCTATTTAATGTCTATTTATATTAAATGATAGGTGAAAATATATGACATACTATCATGACAGCAGAGCTTAAAGCCCTAAGAGATCACTGTGTTTGTAACTCTGTGTTTTAGACAGACAAATTAGTGGTTAAGAGGTCACATGGAGACATGGAGAGGTGAAGGATCTTACCAAGGTCCTCTAACCTTTGTAATTCTTGTCTAAAATATCTCTTATTGTAATCTGTGGTTCCTCACAGACAAGAGAAGCATCCCCAGACAGCATTGTGTTTTCTGTGCCATGCTGTCAAGTTGAGAAGTGACATACTCTTTTTTAGGGAAGGTTCATATATCCAATATATTTTGTGTGCACATACATCCATAAACAAAATATCTAAATTTAATGGACTAAGAACAAATAGAATATACACTGAATAGGTGAAATAAAACTTCTTCCCAGTTCTGTTATGGGCTGGGGAATGAGGGGACAGGAAGAAGGAAACAAACTGAGGGACAGAATCACTGAAGAAACATTGTCTTCTGTATGTATATAGAGTCTTTGTAATGGTATAGGTAAAATGTTAACAAATTTATGCAACGAGGGAGTCAGGAAAAGCCAGAAGGAGTGGAGAAAATGGGTAAGGGGAGAAAAATAATTCCATGAAGAAAAAATAGGTAAAAAAAAAAAAATTTGATCAGCAATGTGAAGGTATAATTAATCACATATTATGCCTTTCTTCTTTATTTATTTGTGCAATTTGATTAGCAGATGGAAACTTATACCTCTTTATACTGAGTCCCTGAAATAAATAAAGGCTAGAAAATACTGCTAGTCTTCATGCTGAAGCCATCTGTTGATCTTTTGTTTTGATATCATTTTGTATTGTGCACATTTTAAAATTAAATTTTAATTTTTGCCAGCCTACTTCTCTTTGCACTGTTTTGGTTTTTTGGTTTGTTTGTTTGTTTGTTTCCAGGGACTTGGGGTTTTATGATAATTTTCCTTATAAGTTACTAATTCTGACATCAACAGAACAATGAACAATTTCAACGGGGCACTGAGGCTAGGTCTGGGTATGGTCTCATGCTAAAAGCTATGCCTTCAGACAGCTAAAAAGGGTTCACAGTCTTATCCCACTGTAATTCAGAACAGCTGCAGAGCATTTCTAAACCAGTCTCTCCTGCCATTTCCCAGCATGGAAATGCCTGGGTATGACGAATGGTGGTATACATGGGAATAATCAATGCAACATAGAAATAAAATAAATTCTTTTTCCAAGTACCTATCTGTCTGGCTATCATCTACTTTGCTCTGGGATATAACTTTAAGAAATATGTTATTATCTGAGTGCTCTAAACAAAGGTTTTCCTTTGCTAATCTTATAATGAGGTCCTTGTGCTACACAAAATCTACTGAAAAGCAGTGTTCCAGCATCTCTGAGTCATAAAAAAAAAAAAAAAAAAAGCCAGACTCAAAACAGAAGAGATTACCAAGTCCTAGCTGCTGAGGGAAAATGACAAATTTGCATTTCAGGACATGTACTAGACTTATGCATTGGGAACAGAAGAGAACATGCCAGTACCTGATGGGTTGGTGCATGGTGGTGGAGAAGCAGAAAGTGAGAAGTCAGTGGGTGTATCGCATGAATGTAGTCACTGGAAACACCAGTCCAGTTGTTCCTCACTAAAAACTCATGAAGCAGAATTTTTAATCTGAAAATTTGGAGCAAAATGATAATTACTAATGAACGTGGTTTGTAATTCAGTGCCACACAGAACTGTGATTATTTAGAACCCAACATGATTGTGGTAATTCACAAAGATTATTCACATGTCATTTTCTCATTAAAAGCCTTATTATTAAAATGCTCTATGATTGCCATAGAATATAAAATGCTTTTTTTTTTTTTCTCCCAGTGAATAGCTTCTTAATCTTAGCCACATGATGTAGAGCACCCCTATTCATGCTGAGGATACACAGTGGGGTTTCAGTAGCAGGGGCCACAGGTGTCTCTGAGTAGGCAGCTGGAACTGATCTGTGCCACAAGTGAAGTAGCCCACCACCTGATAGAACTTCAACCCATCAGGGGAGCATGTGGTGCCTTTGCTCAAACTTATTGAGGAAAAAGGGGCAATAGCCATTGGGGGCAGGAGACACAGGAGTACACACAAATGAAGATGTAAGGAATGCCATGTGAGGACACACAGAGGAAAACATGGAAGGAGATACTCTTGGAAAGAGGAGCTCCATGCTAGAGGAGGTACATCTGTGAAGGACTGTGGCCGTGGGCAACCCACACCAGGCTAGGGACACCCCAAGATACTATTGCTATGGGCAACTCACACTAGAACAGGGGCACCCTGAAGGACTACAGCCAATGGAGGAAATTGTTCCAGAGAAGACAAAACAAGCAAGAAAAGGAGCTGGGAGTAAGAAGAAGGAACAGAAGAAGCCATCAGGCACCTACTCCAGCATCCTGAACCACCTATCATCTTACCAAGGGGACTGTGCTTCAAATGAGGGGAATGGAGATGAAGAAGAAGGGAGGACAGGTGCCTGGACTGAAGGTGAGCCTTGGAAGGGGGAAGAAAGGACTTTTCGTAAAGTCATAAGCATGTTAGATTTTTCTCTCAGGGCATGACAAAAGACAACAAATCTCTTGCTGTCATAATATGATATTACAAGGAGAAGAAAAGCACAAGAATATTGATCACAGCTTGTCTGTTACTTCTTAAGATATTGAGATGTACTGATTTGGGATTATTCTACAACTTCCTATTCAGACAGACAGAGCAAAAATAGCAATTCAAGAGACAAAAAAAAATATTTTTCTTTGGAATTCCACCTGCATAAATTGATCCCAGGTCTTTATAACTTACCTACACACTGCATCATGTAAAGGTTCTCAAACTTTAAGACCATTTCCAAAAATTATTTTAGGAAAGTAAAGTAAGATCTAAGCAAACAGTAGTGCCTCAGCACAAATTATGATCTTGAAAACTCTATAGCCTAATCTTAGAGCCAGATAAACTCTATAGGTTTTTAGAGTTGCAATATTTCAACTTAACAGGACAATGCTTTTCTTCCAGGAAACCATTAGCAGTAAGCACAATTCACATGATTTCTTTCTATTTGGATAGGCTTAATTTTGAATATTTTTAGGAGGAAAAAAAAAAAAAAAGAGAGTTTAAAGTATTCTTCCAATGGCTTTTAAGGTTTGCAGAAACATCTGTCCCCACTGAAGTGGCAACATTGTTAGTTCCAGTATAGTATCTGCTAACTTTGCTTATCAGATTAATATGGATTCAGGTGGAATCTTTTCAATCTTAATCTTTGTTTCTGATGGAAATCTATTGGTTTGAATGCAATCTAATTGTTTATTATTTAAATGATATCTTTATATTAAAACTATAATTTTTCAGACAATCCTTACCTGTAGTAATATATGCAAAAATGTGAATAGTTACAAAATACTTTTCAGGCACTAGTCTGAACTGAAGGAAGAATTGTAGATAATGGAATGCCAGACCTAAGCCTCTAATTAAAAGCAAATTTATCTTTCTGAGTA
The DNA here is from genome assembly GCA_025447755.1 of Corythornis vintsioides. NCBI lineage: Eukaryota > Metazoa > Chordata > Aves > Coraciiformes > Alcedinidae > Corythornis > Corythornis vintsioides. The sequence continues at coordinate 21,740 of JAOEGS010000985.1, read as the reverse complement.
AAAAAGTTAGTCTATTTCTAAAGTTACTATAAGGTTAGTTTCTTAATTTGATCACAGAAATGATGATCAGCATCCTTCAAGCAAATAACAAAAGTAATTTTTTGCACATGATACCATTTAACTACTTTCCCAAGAAATAGGTAAGATATTGTGTGTATCTGAAACTTGGGTTCTGGTGCATTGACTACTCATTTTCTGAATTAATTTCTTGGTGTAGAATGTCATAAAAGTGTTTTTAAAAGACAGAAAACAAACAACAAATTCACAAAGGTGCTGCTTATATAAGACATCCCACTTACACGGAGGACTTTATGTGAAAATGTGTGGGGCATTCAGTCTGTTGAAAGATTTTCCATATTGCCTATTTTCTGTCTTCAGTATCAAAGACTTGGAAATACCCTGTTCTTTCAGAGTAATTATTGCTTCACTGGGAGGCTTTTCTTTTCCTACTTATGCAGTAGTCAGCAATTTGTAAATGCATTCTCTGCTCTTCTGGAACACTTAGCCCTTGTTGGTCCTGTCAGTCACTTTGAGCTGCAAAAGAGAATTAATTCAGAAGGGACCAAATAGATAATGTGAATCTTACCTGGTCATCCAGTGTGTACAAGGAATCAAGTATGTTTTATTCAGACAGCATGTAATGCAAAGCCTTCTAACAATTTCAACTTAAAATCACAATCTTTTAGAAGAGGTATGACTGAGCAGCAGTGTTGTAAAACCCCATTTACAGAAGCTTAATACTATCAGATGAAAAATGCCAAATACCATTTGGTAGAAATTTCCAATTCTTATTGTCAGTCCAAAGGTTTGGAGTGTGTGTTTGTGAGAATAGTTGGTATAAGTCTCTTCATTTATCCTAAAACAAGGTGATTTTCATCTGTTTTTCATCTCCTGCCTTCCATATTCCTCTCCCCAGTGAAATTAAGTACTGTCATCACAAAAAAAAAAAAAAAAAAAAAAAAAGCCAAATACATCTTGACAGATGAAGTAGAAGTAAGAGGAGATAAGAGGAGAAACTCACATAACACAAGGAGGTAATAGAAAGCATGAGAGAATTGCTTATCCAAAATGAGGAGAGAGGGTGAAAGAAGTTATTTTGGTGTGTTTAAAAAAAAAAAAGGTTGCAAAAAATCAGTAAGACTCTGAATATTTTTTAATCTATATGCGTGGTATTAATTTTCCTGAAAAATGGTATAGTAGCATATTTCATTCCTACCAATTCTTATGAAAGATATGTGGGGTACATGTCACACCATTTAGTATAGTCCTGTAGAGCTATAAAGAAAAATAAATTCCATTTTGCTGCTTGTTGCTGCTGATGGTTTCTGACAGGTGAAAAAGGAGTAGATCAAAACCAAGCTAAAATATTAGAAATTTTTTAATGCAGGTACATTATTTTTAGATTCTGAATTATACTTCTGCAAAACTTGGCCATGGAAGGTACCACATAGTATATGCCCTTGCCAATACTCACAAAAATGTTGCTTATTTTATGGCATCTCCAATTGCACCACCTCCTGCAAAATGAGAAGCAAAAGTAACAAAAATGTCCTTTGCTCAGAGTAAATATGAAATTACTGGCTGCTACGAGTGTTCCAGTCTGCAGAAAGGAGCTGTGACCTTGTTATGCCAGACAGTATTTTGATGGCCATTATCTAGGTAATTTGTGCCACTACACCAATGGAGATGGCCGAGAAGGTAACATTGAGACACAAGCTGTTAAAAAGTTGTTTGTCATGTTTAAGTAGGTTCAGCTCTCCATGGTCACAGAAAGACAGAGATCAAGTGAACATGCCTGTATAGTAACTCATCTAAGCATAAAAATAATATCTAAAATAGGCACTTCAGACATATTTCATGTGCATAACCAGCTTCAACTAGATCCCTAATTTTCACCTAATGATAATTAGGCAAGGTGACAGCCAGTCTACCTAAACAAGCTTTTAGTGTAATGTACTTTAGCTAGGGTGTGCTAATGTCAGTAATCCATCACTTCATTTCTTATTTGGGATAGTTAAAGCTTCCTCAGGTATGCATGTACTTCTTGCAGACATGTAATTGCATCATCACTCTCTGACTGTCACAGTTTAGGATCAGCACAGCCCACCAGACCTATAACAAACTCTCTCTGTTAACTCCCCTCCCTCCCCAAAGGGGAAGAGAAAGGGAATAAGGGAGAGAGATTAGCAATTAGAAAATGAAACTATAACAGCTTTAATGAAAATTAAAATAATAACAATAGGATAGATATAAGTACATACAAACCGGTATAGAACCCAACCCCCCCAGTGGCAATTATGTCACCATCATCACCTAATGCTGTGGAGCAGGCACTGGGAAAGTCCCAGACTGGCCCAGCAGCTGACAGGAACTGTGTTCTGAAGCTGGATTCTGGTACTGGACTCAGGAACACACAGATCAGGATTGCAGGAAGAACAGAGTCCACCTTGGATGCCAGCCATTGAAGAGAAGAAGGATCTGGAAAAGCCAAGCCAAGTGGAGCTTGAAGAACTGAGCTGAAAAGTAAAATCATTGAAAAGTTCTGTCCTCATTCAAACCAGAACACTGATACACCCCCAGGTGAAATAAATTCCAACAGCTTTGTGAAAGAGAGAAACCTGTTTGAGATTGATGCTGTACTTAAAAGGGAAAAACATTCTTGAGAAATAAGAACACCATCTGAGAAATTCTGGCCATTCTGAGGGTATATCTTCCTTAAATACTCCTAATGGAGCACGTGATACAATAGCTAATGCCTGGGGTGAATGATCCCATGCTCTCTTCTTTCCTGGCAAAGAAGTTACAAGCTCAAACAGCAATGGGGGAGACTTAAGTGAGCCACAGGAAGAGTAAAATTCTGAGTACCCACGTATTGTAGCACACCCTGGCCTGTGGGGTGTTAAGTGAAGGATGTGGCTTCAGAGGTTTTAATTGAAAGTTGTCTCTACAAGTCTTGCAATTAGTAGTCACTTGGTGATGTTGTCATAGCAGAAAAATTAGTTTCACAAATGAATAGTGACCACGATCACTTGGAAAGAAGGAAAATTTGAGTTTCAGTCTCTTCTATAGTAAATAAACTATTATTTCTCTTTTGTGGAATGGACACAGCATTAAAAAAAGATATCATTCAATAACAGTATGAGCAGTTGTCCTTACAACAAAAATAATTTCCCCATTTTTCTCTCTTGGAAATAATTTCCAGGCATTTTCTACCACAAGCTAAGAAGACGCATAGTCCATTCCTACTTCCTTGTGGTCCAGAATCACAATTTATTATTTGAGGACTTTCAAGTGACCCCAGTTGAAACTTTTCTCAAAAAGCCATACGGCAAACAGAAATCTTTTCCATCAACCACTTAAATACGGAAAGATTCATGGCAAGTATTTCTTTACTGGTAGAATTCCCAAGAGAGAATAGTGTAAATCATATTGTGAAGTTTGTACCCCTATGATAGTATCATTTCTTTAAGACAAAGTCATGTAAGAAAGTAAATAGGTGCTTCCTTAGTGCTGACTGACCTTAGTTCAGACTGACCATAGCCTCATGGGTTTTGCACAAAGGAGGCACAATCTGGTATGAAAGAGCACATCACTTCAAAAGACCATTCATCTCAGGTAAGTCTCAATCCATCTCATCTTCATTAATCTACAATGATTGCAGCCATTTATAATGGGATTCTTTAGACAGAGAATGAGCCACAGGGGATCTTCAGAGGATCATTCAGCTGAAGACAGACCAGAAGAAGGTTTTGAGAAGATTTTGAGGCCATGCACCTAGATTTTCTCAATCCAGCTCAGTTTGTCTACATTCTATCTGTTCTACTACTTCTAATTGCCTCCAATTCAAGTCACTAAAATAAGATCCCTAAACCAGGAAAGAGCTGAGGACACCATTGGACAACTGGTTGTCTGAAACCGACAAAAGTGTCAGAGATTATGAACTTCAGTTATGTTCCATCTTACTTGCCATCACTAAACATTTTAAATTATAGTCACATTATCTTGTGTCTAAGCAGATTTTGTAGGTACATGGCTGCATAGTGACCCAATGGGTCATTGTTCTTGGACAACCAGTACAGCAAGACCCCAAAACCATTTGTTGGCTTCTGGCTGTAGCTTATTCTGATCAGGTCAATATAACTGTCATGTATCTTCTTGGAGGATATCATTTTCTCACACGACAATGGCTAAATGTTTCACTCAGAAATTCAGAAGTTGCTTCTCTCCTCCATGTATGGCTTCCATGAACATTAACAGCTCCAAGAGGATGGTTGCTTCCTTTGTTTACCAACCTATGTCTCAGCCTACCAGTACATATTCACAGATGAGCACACCTCTATTTTGCAGAAACAGCATGAAGCCAGGATTGAAAAAGAGTTCTATCTCTAGATGGACTTTCCACTAAGCAAGTTTCTTTTTCTTCCTTTTCAGCAATTATTTATTTATTTATTTATTTTGTCCTGCACTCCATCAGGTATCACATATGGGCAATGATAGTTGTCTAAATATATAGAGGGAAGGGAAACTGCCAAGAAACTACCTGGGAAAGAATATGCAGATTATAGTGGTTCACAAGATGACATATGCTAGCAAAGTTATGCTGCTGATGCTGAAAAAAAAAAAAAAGTGAAATCTGAAGATCACACTGGGATGTATAAACAGAAGGGTAGTTTTCAAAATGTGTTAGTAGTAAGGACCATAAAAACAGTGTACCTCAGAACTTTATTTAATAAGGAGAAACCTTAAGGAAAAGTGTTTGTCCATATCACTGCTCTCAGAACAGAAGCTCCAATTGGTGCACTGCTGTTTTTTGTAGGAATAGTCTTGGGATACATCAAACTTAGTGTGATTGTAGTTTCAACAGATCTCGTTACTTGATTTACTTATTCTTGAAATGCAGTTCTTCCTTTTCCAGTTTCTGTGAATAATGCATTCCATATTCATCACCACTGTTGCTACCCCCAAACTAGCTTTGTATTCTCAACCACTTCTTTCCAACTCAGATCTCCAATCACAGAATGTTAGGGGTTGGAAGGGATCTCTGGAGATCATCAAGTCCAACCCCTGGCCAGAGCAGGATCACCCAGGGCAAGCCACATATGAACATATCCAGGTGGGTTTTGAAAGTCTCTAGAGAAGGAGATTCCACAACCTTTCCAGGCACCCTATTCCAGTGCTCAGTCACCCTCACAGTACAGAAGTTTTTCCTCACGTTCAGGTGGGAAATTTCCTATGTTCAAGTTTGTGCCCATTGTCCCTTGCCCTATCACTGGACATCACTGAAGAGACTGGCCACTAGACATCCACTCTTCAGGAATTTGTAAACATTGATAAGGCTCCCTCTCAGCCTTCTCTTCTCCAGGATGAACAGCCTCAGGACTCATCCTTTCCTCATAAGAGAGATGTTCTTGTCCCTTAATCATCTTTGTTACTCTCTTCAGTACTTCCCTGTCTCTATTGAACTGTTTGTTCTGGCATTTCCTACTTGTGAAAATGCGACTATGCAAAAGTAATAAAGCTGTTTGTGTGACATAATCTAGGTGATTCTGCTCTGGAAGGGAGCTTGGATGATCTTTCAAGGTCCCTTCAAACCCCTAACATTCTGTCATTGTTTATTTAATGTGGTACTGTGTAATAGTACACCACCTCTTAAAGGAATATATTCAAAGACAGATACAGTCACAAAAACCCAAAGTAAATATGTAATAGCAGCTGACTTAGTTGTGTATTTTTTTAATCATAAAGATAAATAATGGATGCAAATGAGAAATTAAAGTATCATTTTCATTCAATATTAACAAATGAAATATTAGCTCACATTAATAGTGGTCCCTTCAGTCAAAGTTCACTGCAAGGATTTAGAGGATGAGCAACCAATTGAATAATCTGCTGGACTAACAGAACTGCAAGAATCTAACTGGCATTTAACTATGCAATTTCCTAGCCTTTGTTCATGGTGATTCTTGCTCACTTTAGCAGTGCACGCCTCTAACCCATTAGATCTGACAGTCACAGATGGTTTCACAGAAGTTTTTCTGGTATACTGGCTACAAAAGCTGGTTTGGATTGGAATCAAGCTGTTTATTGCTGAGTATGATGTAACACACTGATGGTGGTGAATCAATTAGGTGTTTCTGCAATAGCCTGCATAGCAAAAGTAGCATTTACTGCCAAGTAGTAAAATGATTAAGTAGAAAATCTGGAATCTGGTTGGTTTTTTTTTTTTCGGGTGACTAGAGAGAACATTACCTTTTATAATCATCTGGAGTTCCCCATAAGTGATCCAAATTTATGGCAATGTAGGCAGAAGGCTCATCAGCTGATGGGTATAATGGATGAATTATGTGCCAGTTGTAGTAAATCTGGGTGTATTGTCACACTCTGCACTCCAGTGACCAGATTGTGACAGACTGTTTGCATACCTTTCCTCTTACTCAGGCTCAGACATGCTTCATCTTGAGCATATAGCTGATGCAAGAACAGTATGTGCTTGTCTGTGAGCTAAGCTGCTTCTCTCTTTTTCTGTGGATGATAGTTGAAAACCTAGTGAAGACAGACAGATTTCCATATGTTTCCAGAACACACCTTTGATGTATTTTTCTTTTTTTTTTTTTATTTCTACTTTGTAACACAGTAAGTTTTCTCTATATAATTTAATATTTCTGTTACAGAATAATCTTCTTTTGGCTTGTTCAGTTTTTTTCATTACTTCTGAAGAGAATGAATTTAGCCCAGCTTCTATCAATATACCAATCCCCATACTGTTGAAATCCAGTGTAAAATAGTGAACTGTTCATTAATCTCTGCACTGAAACTCTGTATATAAGTGTTAGACTATTAGTCTTAAATTTACTGGTAGGATTAAGAGTAGTTACATATTATAGAAATCATAGCCCTGAAAACTTGGCTACCAGAGGATCAAGAAAACAAGCAAACAAACAAACAAAAAACTTTAGTAAAAAAAAAGTAATAAAAAAAATAAAATATAAAAGAGAGAATCACAGCATTGTGATTAAATATGATATTTCAGAATTCCCTTCCTTATGCCATTGGAATATCTAGTCTATAAAGTACAAAATTCAAGCCCTAAATATCATTCAGGCATTTCTATAATAATTACATATTGAACATGACAAGTTCTAAGTCATTGTTAAAAATTGTCACCCTTCTGGTTTCATCCTTCATATTGATGGAGAACAACAAATGTTAATGGTGTTAATTAGAAATGTTCAAACATAATTTATTTCTTAAACATAGCCAGAATGTACAAAGTAAGTTGTTTAAGAGACATACATGGTTAGTACAATTATATAGAGATTTAACTTCTTTATTTTAATTTGGTCATATTTATGGAAGAGACAAAAAGACATTCCATAAAGTTCCTGTTTGTATATTCTCCCCAAATGCTGCATGTATATTTTCCCCAAAAAAAGATTATCTATTACTAGATACTTGCAACTATATTCTATATTCTCCATTATTTTAGTACACTGCTTACTTAATAGAAAAAAAAGTTCCCCTGGCTCAAAGTTTTATTACAGCAGACAGACATATTAGGGAGTACTAATCTGCATCTAACATTACTTTGATGCAAATAAAATTCAACTAAACAATCTTAGGTTCCAAATTTCCTTACTCCTAGTCATTAGTGGCCCAATCCCAAATATGTTGATAGAAAAACCCTCAAGAGCCTTAGTAGTCTTTGGACTGAGCTGTCAAAAAAACACGTTATAAATAATATTTTTTTTTATGGTCTCTTTCCTTTTGACCCAGCAGTAGAAAATCCAGCTATTCAAAAGGCTTGCCACACACAGCATATATTATGCAACAGGAATGAATCTACAGTTCAGATACTTAACGCTGGTGTAAAAAGAATGGATAGAGTTCATTAGCCTTTATATATTCATTTGAGATGGAGATTTTGTTTATACCTTCTATCGATCAGGGAAAATGCAGTCTGAGATAAACTCCTTTAGCCAACACATTTAGAAAATTGAAGAATCTGTGGAAGGTGATCCAGACCACTTAATGTGGGTAACCAAGTCTTTCCATTGGCAGTATATGAATTCCATAGGAAAGGCTATAGTGACTGTAGGCACATGAGATTCAGGCTTCCTAGAGGTACTAAACCATTCTAAATTCATAGCATGGTTAACTTTTTAGTAACAGAAGATGGTGATGAACCTTATGATTTTCTCAATAGCATAGCACTTAGTTCAGGAGCATAGACCTCAGCTGTAGGATCTCTACCTGTGGGTAGTGAGATAAAACTGTCTCCTACATCCCAGTATCCATGGCATTTGCTAAGAGCAATCCCTGTGCTTTACAATATTCTATTGTGGACCTTTAACTCTTTTGGTCACCATCTCCTGAAGTTGGTCACTTGCATTTGGTTTAAAAGAGTTACAGAGCCTAAATTTAATTTGGCTTTCACAACCTTTATTGGAAAATTCCTTCATCTAAATCTCATAAGATAGAATTTGAAAAGCTTTCTAGGAGTAAGGCAAAACTATAGGTTTCTCCTACCTCATCTAAGAACTCTAAAGAAAAGGCAAGAATCAGGTGTCATCTTTCCAACTACTCCATGATTCTTCTATCTCTCATGAACATGAACAGCAGTATTAGCCCATCAAACACTCCATCTATCTGCACACTCATGACTAGCATAATTTCTTGGCAATCTGAATGGTGAAATGTGCCATCACTAGGAGCCAAGATGCTTATGCACTAAAACATCAGTTGAAAATATGTGAAAAGTATCCCATGTCTGTATCTGGCCAGCCAAAGGAAAGTTTGTCTCTGTGCTGTCTGAGGAGGCTGCACACCTTTAAAGGAGTCTGCAAAATCATGGCAGAGAAACTATTCCCTTAAATGTGCAATTATGCTGAGCTCTGCAACCAAAATTAGAATTTACCAATTAAAAGCTTCATCAAGTTGTAATGTATCAAATGGTAGGTCTATAATAGGTCTGATTTTGTAACTAGGTTTAGTGGTTCATAAACCACTAAACTTATTGCAATTCCTAATTATGAGAAGGTAATGAATTTTGCTTCAATGAAGTAGTGTCACGGAATATATTCCTTTACTGCAGTAAGTTATGTCAGACTGTACTAGTCTGCATATAAACACAGTATTCATTAAGAAAACTTGGTGGGTCTGAAATATGATTCCTAGGACTGATGTCTGCTGCATAACAATTTATGTCACTCTTTTTCTTAAACTGTCTGGCCTTCTCTGACAGACAATATGTTGTTTTATAAAAAATTTGGCAACGATATATGCAGCGTCCACTACATACATTTTGAATGAAGCAAGGTAATAAAAAAATTGAGCTTTGATGATCTAAACTTAAAGAAGAAACAAGGTATGCTCTGTTTTCTCTAGATAATAAAAGACATCAGGCTCATACTTCAGCTCATTCAATAACCACCAGAGAGATTCTCTTGTTTATTCACAGCACTGAGCAAATTATTACATCTTTACAGAGGATGAGTACTAGAGCTTTCAAAATGTCATCTTGTTCTAAGACATTGCTGAAGTCAGGACACTGGATTAAATTAGCAAATAATTGTACTCTTTAATACTCTCTTATTCTCATGGTTCTTTTCTTTACATTGCTGAAACATACATGTAAGGGTCAGGTTAAATGAATGAAATTCAGAGTACTACTAGAATGCTGACTGCTGAAACTAAAACCAGAGTCCTGTAAAGCCTCCTTCATCAGTGATTTTGAAATTTGGCACCATTTGAACTTTTGCTTCATGACTCTGAATATATATATACACACATTATATATATATGTATATACATATTGTGTAGTGTATATACACTACACAATTCAGACATGTCTAAGAACTCATGACCAAGCTCAACCATGGCTCAAGTTCCAAAAACCTAGCTAATCCTTTGACTGAGTTTGTGGAGGCATCTCCTCTTTAATTATTGACTGAAGAGGAGTATTGAATACACTTATAGGCTCAAAATCCCCAGAAAATGTACCAACAATATTTTTTAAATTTCTTTTTTTCTTTTTAATCAGAAATAAACCCACACACTATGGAAGTTGCCCACACAATGCAGAAAACATTTCTGTAGGGAATAGGGTTCGTTGCTGCTGTCTATGTGACCATTCAAACCCTTTGTTAATGACTGCCTTGGCAATACAAGGGACAGGAGAGGATCAAAAGGAGGAAATTTTCACCATCACCTGTATTGTGGGGTGAAAACGAAAACTCCCCTGGGCTTGAAGGAGAGCACAAGAGCAATTTTTACTGTTTAAATTGCCTATGTTTTCAGGAATAGTAGTATTAGAGACTGTCCTTGTCAATAGCAAACAAAATATTATCTAGAACACATACTAGAACTTCCTGAGGGCAGGATGTCTTTGAGCTGATGGAATAATTAGGCTTGCATTGTTACTTTTCCATAGGACTGAGTTACACAGATCATAGGATAATCCCTCCAGAATGAAGTAACTGTAGTGCTGGTGTCACATCAGTCACACCAGTGACCAAAAGAATTTGTGTGTATCTCCAAAGAAAAATGGCCAGGAATTGTCTGTAACCTAGCAGACCTTGGTTTCTTACATTCTTTCCTGACAATCTGAGGTCAATCAATTAGTTGACATAATGAATCACAATTGAAAAAAAAAAATTAATTGTCTCTAATAATCTTTGTGTATAGACTGTCCTTATTGTGGTATAAGTGGGATTTCATTTTAATATAATTCACTTCAGAAATTATTATATATTTTTTTATATTAGAGCAGAACTGTTACACCTCACTTAATTGTCAGCACTGTAGAATTTAATTTTAGAATTTTTTTGAACAGCAAGAGTGACAGAAGTTTGGAAAACATGGCCTGAAAGGATATAAAAGTACACTGGATTTTATCATTTCAGCCACACAATGCAGACGAAAAAGATTGAGTTGTCATAGTTTTCTAGACTCTCTACTGGTTCAAATTGAAAGCTTTCCTGTTTTGAATTTGTACCCTGTGCTAGTTCTGCTCTATCAGGGATTGCCATATCTGTCACAGGATAAAGAACTTACCTGCAGAATCATCAACACCTTGGTGTGACTGCAAAGATCAAAACATACTTCCTTTATAATGTGGCGAGAGGTACAATTAAGGGGTTTGAGGGAAATACTTTAAAAAAAAAATTAAAAATAACACCTCTCCTAAAAATATGTATTTGACCTTGCTCAAATGCACAGAATTTATAAATAAAAATAAAATTCAGTA